>CM017562.1:19646453-19913953 GCA_007844125.1 Sinonovacula constricta
TGGCTTAACAGTCAAAGAATATTAAAGTAGTATAATATCTATAATTATTGTAAATACAGTCAACTCTCGTTATCTCAAATTTCAAGGGACCGTAGAAAATAGATTGAGATATCCGAAGTTTAAGTCATCCGAATTTAAGGATAGTTTGTTACCTGCTACACGATGACTGGTAATGACTGAAATTCCTTGTTATATCTGCCACTGTAAACTAAGTTTCTGCAAGTTTGTGTGTTTTGCATGTTTAAAGTGTTATTAGACTTTTTACAATGTAATTTAATATCAGCTGCAAGAAAGTTTAATGTAGATCTGACTATCCCCCCAGTACTAAGACCGGGTCCTTCATCAGATTGCTCGACACTTTCGCGTGTCTGGTCTGTTGCCATAACCAATCTTATTTTTTATTCAATAATCAGTACGTGTATTGTGGGTAGGTAGTGGAAGAATGAAAAAATCACTAACGCGACCTCTCATTTTATTTACAAGTTGAGAAGGCTGTGTTAACAAGTTCTCAAAAACTGTTACAACAACAAGTACAAACTGAAACACTTTAATCAGCGTTAATTGATTAACGAAATTGTTGTTAATTAAATAATAATCGAACCTCTTCTCTAAATTACGTGACATCCTGATTGCCGATAATTGGCGATAAATTTCGCGCCCAAATCTTCGCGAGTTTCACGGTAGGTGTGAAAATCACTATTGTTGCCGTTTTGCATCTTATAGCAATTTGAAGTTTGAGATAGACCAACGTGTGGGGACAAAGAATTTAGTTTGATATATCCGATAATTTGACACATCCGAATTTGAATTAAGCGGAGTCGATATAGAAACTATAGGGAAAACGGGACCGTAGAAAACAGTTTGACATAACCGGAAATTTGAGATAACCGATTTTGACATAACGAAAGTTGACTGTATGTTAATCTAGAAGATTAAAAAAATGATCTCAGTTAGGAGATCACACAAAAATATATATCAGGACCTTTTTTGAAAAAAAAATCATCATAGAGGATTTAACTTAAAACAAAATATATATCACTGATGAATTATTATTACATAATTTATATCACAAATGCTTATTTTAATACAAAGTGACTTTGAGAGAGTTTTTTTCCTTCATTTATAATAAAAAAACTGATTATATAGATAATAGATGATATCAGAACACCTTTATTTACAAAAACACAACGGGTTACTCATATAAGCGCACCTTCAGGAAGAGCATATGAAGAATTCTTGAAACCCTACTTTTAAACTAGCGCTCTCAGATTGAAGCCGACGGATCACGTGACCAATGTTCATTTCAATTTCAAAACGAGGCCAGTTAACACAAGCTTCAACTTAAACGAAGAACGGTAAATCTTTATTCAGTTCAGTGTCTTACAGCTCTACATATTGGACAGAAACAGAATGATCTAGTTAACTAGGCTATGTTTGTTGAAATGAAATACCTATGTTGCTAGGGTTGCTTATAGATATAATAATGCAGCAAATTTGTTAATTTCTGACATCTTGTCGGTTTTGACCCCCCCCCCCCTTCCCCCCGCCATGACACTTACGTTCCATACGTTACGCATGGCTGTGCTTTTGTGGACACCGATGCGAATCTATATCGACCTTCCGGCGTTTCACTTGGCGTCACGTACAATGGGGAATCCTTCGTCAGTCGGGATGACGTTGGGGCCGGTGGACAGTCTTCCCGAATTATCAACACTTTCTCCTCCTTCTTCTTTGTTCCAAGCCCCACTCCCAATCCAACAGCCAGAGCAACAATTGTTGCAACAACGAGGATGGTAACGATGGCCCAAGCACGGGGTTTCGATATACTAGAAGAAGTAAAATGACAGTAGTTCGTTTGTTGTTACAAATGTTTTATGATCGTTTAATCTTTATTATTCTTCATTCATTAATAAGCAATATAAAAATCTGAAAATTATGCAAGAATAAAAAATGTATCACAAGAGAATAAATAGCAGGCACTGCAGATACCAGTGAGACAGCTCAAAGATCCATTTTTAATTTATTTTTTCAGATTTGTCACATTTGTCAAGAGAATCAACAACCGACAGTATCGTTATACCGACCGACAGTATTAGTTATAATTAAAAATAGGAGATACATGCATACTGTTTGTGTGACAACCATGGCAAAGCAAATGATGAAAAATAATCAAACGAATATCAAAATTGAAACAACTAATTATATTTTGTCATTAAGCCAATATATCGGCTTAATTTAATTTGACAAGTGCAGCGATGCGTTTGATTTTCCTAACTTTAAACCAACATAATCTTTTGAATGACATGTTTATATACAATCTGGTGGTCTAAGGTAGTATTTTATTTAATAGTTAACATTTTTTACATTTTGTTTTTGTTTGTTTTTACAAAAGTAAGACAAATATGAAAAAAGGAAATTTGACGAACTATGCCAGGAACGTTCTAATAGAAGGAAAACATTTAGCGTGTGAGAAAACTATCTTTTAGAAAAAATCGCTTAATGTAGGTATCAATTTGTAAACATGACTGTTACAGATGCGAAAAATATACATTATAATTCAAAAGATTTTAGGAAATATATATGCACTGTGTTTTCTATCATTATTTTTAATAAATCTTTTAGCCGTATGACCTTCGTTATTAGATGTGCACGCAACTGCGAAATTCCATGCTAACCCATTTTATTCCATTCATACATCAGCTGCAATAACCTGCTGGGTTTTAAAACGAACGCCTGTTCCATCATGGGGTTTCATTATAAAAAAGACTTGCTGCTAAATATGCACAACGAATCTTTGAGGTACATGTGTAATTTGTTAAATGCAAGAACCGACTGGAACAGTTAGGTAGCCTTTCTTTTGTCTCCTGCACATATTTAACACATGTTAGGTATATTTTGGAGAATTGAAGAGGCTGAGTTCATTATCAGCAACGTTAAAGGGTTGTGTCTGCTAGTTGGTTCATTTTCTATAAATAAAGAAAATTTGAATGATAATCTTGCACTGGATTTTTTTTAAAAATTTTTACCACTGATATTATCAATGTGTTTATATCTTAGTCACGATGTACTGTTCGGCAGTCAAGTTTAAACGTATTTTTTAGAAATTCTTCCAATAAAAATTTTCGCTTAAAGGCGGTAACTGATGGGATTTCTCATTGGGGGTCGGGGCGGGAGGAGGGTGGGAAAGGGGCTTCACAGTTGACTAGTATGTCGATGGGACAACGCATAACTTTTCTTACTAGGTTTTCGGATGTAGATGAAACAAACGTATATAGAATATTTAGAAAACTTCAGAATTCACAAAACACAACACTCGGAATATTGTGAGTGTATTGCTTCACAAGAATAGTTTCCAAAATATATTGAGACGAAACTTACAAGTACATAATTGTTATTTTCTTCAAAGTTGAAGAGCAGCTTTCATGCGATATGTTTTCACAATGTAAAAAGTATTTAATTAATTTCTTGTTTCTACAGAGTCTGAGAAAAATAAACACAATTCCAACACATAATGTTCTAGCTAACGTTTTTACACTATAACATTTTTTCAGGGAGTCTTCCATGGGACTGTTCAGTTCTGCCGAGGGCTCAGACATTCGGATCACCTCAACTTTTTTACTTTCCGAAATAGAATTTTCAGGTAAAATGGGGATGGGGTGAGGAAGTAGCCCGGCAAGATGGCAGACACCTCCTTCTCCTAACCCCGGCCCCTAAAGGCCTTGATACATCTGTAGACAAAACATGTTACTAAATGGCACACATACAGCAAAATATTAAAAAGAAACAATATGTGGGTGTGCGTGCGTGTGTGTACAGAACCGAACAGAACACATCTTTATTTCTTCCAGTTATACCGTGTATAAAACATGGAGAATTGTATTTACAAACATGAAATATAATACGTGAACGTTCCGGTTAAGCGAAAAAACACAGAGCGGCAATAACCAGAAAAAATAAACTGAAAAAAAGAGAAGACCATATATGTGTGTGTGATTTTCAGAGAGAGAGAGAGAGAGAGAGAGAGGAGGGAGGGAGAGAGAGAGGGAGAGAGAGAGAGAGAGAGAGAGGAGAGGATGAGGGAGAGAGAGAGAGAATCATATTGAGTTAATATATTTCATCGCCGAGATCTATGTACAACAATTACCAACTATGTGAAATATTACAGCATGTATTTAAATTTTAAGTCCAGTTTCATAACATAGGGTAAAACAAACGCAGTCTATATTAAAGGAACTAAGACAGACCGCGAGTGTAATGGTCCTTCATATAAAACAAGAATGCTATTTTTAGACACCGCGCGGACCTTACTGTACCGATTCGTGTGTTGAAGGTTTGAGCCAAAAACGGGCATTTAAATGAAAAGTCTGATACGAATAGTCACATCATTTGTTTAAAATAGATCATTTTGACGATCTGATTGCGGTTTCTTTCTAAGTGATAGCTTAACATTCTTCAAATAAGCAGGAGCAACTTAACGATGTAGGAAGATTGACACGAACCGCGATTCTCGGTATCTCAATACTATTACCTTAGAGATCCTTTTCAGAAAGTGTATGTAAAGGGCCGAAAATGATGCGAACGTATCCCTGGTTTGCTACGTTTCTTTTGATTGGTTGAATAAGATCATGTGATATAAGATAAGCTTCAGTCCTTACATATTTTGCTTCCATGGTGATAAGTAACTCCGATATTGCTACCCTCAATATTTGAAAAAATTCAAAACCTTTTAAAGGTTGCATTCAAAAGATTGAATCATTTTTTTTCTTTCAAATAACCAATTTAGTCATTGATACCAGAAAAGGTTATGCAAAAAGATATTCATCGATCCTCTAGGTGTGTCAGCAATCAAGTATAAATCCCCCTGCCCCGTCACTGTTAACAGGTATTTCCTATCCGAGCCACGCTGCAGAGATAGCTATTTTTAAACTAAGAAAACCATGCGAAGACTTACTTTTAGGGTCACATTATATTTTCATGCGGGTTTTCCGCTCTGACGTTGATATCTATTTCTAGTGGTGATCACTATCGCGCTTTTGATAGAGTTGTAAAGAATGAACATTCAGAGTACTTTTCCTTGATTGTTGCTGTCTAATCATATAGTTAGTGTTGACAATCGTCTTTATTGAGACTTAAGTATGATTTTATGAAGAAATAATGCCCCCAAACCCCCTAAAGCAGCGGTTCGATATTGTTAAATGTATTTGATACCGGCAATTCGTCGGACACAACCTTTAAAAGGGTTAAAATAACGTGTTAATAGTAAAATGCATACACCTCTTGCCCAAGTGTGCGTGAAAATAACCATATTGTTTACCTGTGTAAAGAAACACAGGTAAATTAACTTATTTTCTAAATATCGTCCACAGTTGCAAATACACTGCATGTTTTAAAGTTTCACCTAAGGCGCTTTTCTTTTTAAAGATATTGTGTTTGCAAAAACCTGGTATATATAACAGCCTAGTCTTCGAAGTTATTACAAATCATGTCACACATTGCGTTGTTTATGCAGTGCAGAGTACATTAACAATCTCATTAACATCAGTAATAATGTACAAATCGGTAGACAGTAACGGTGATAAAATGGCTAATTTATATAGGAAACATTGCATTCACCAACCGCAACAATTGTTCATGCCACGTTTGTTGCGTCATGGTATGTGTATGTAAAGATTACAGCTGCATACATTTAATTACCGTAAACAGGACTATTGAAGGTAGTATCTCAAATGACCAATTAAGTCATTACTACCCGAAAAAGTCTTGCAAAATGCTGTCCACTGATGCCAAAGATCTGTGCGTACAGCCAAGGATAAATCCCCAATTGTCATTGCAAACAGGTGTTTCCTATCCGAGCCACGCTGCAGAGATAGCTATTTTTAAACTTTGAAAACCACGTGACCACGTACTTTTATAATGTCACCAAGGTAATCCGCTCTGACGTCAATATCTATTTTAGAAGTGACAACTAACGCGCTTTTAAAGTGTTGGAAAGACTGAACATTTGGTGTTGTTTTGCGAAATTTTAACAATAAGTAAGTGCTCAAAATCGTCTTATATCGACTAAAGTATGGATTTATGCAAAAAGTATGACCAATTTCCCCAAACCAATGGTTAGGTATGGTACGTGTATTTACGTGTCGGATACCACCTTTGGGGGGGGATGGGTGAGGAAGATAGATAGAAACAAGACAGTATTTATAAGGTATGTACGTTTAAAGTTTAAAAAATAAGAGGAGTTAAGAGAAAGATATATATATATATATATATATATATAGAGAGAGAGGAGAGAGAGAGAGAGAGGAGAGAGAGAGAGGAGAGAGAGAGAGAGAGAGAGAGAGAGAGAGAGAGGAGGAGAGAGAGAGAGAGAGAGGGAGAGAGAGAGAGAGAGAGGGAATATATAAGAATAGACATAAAGAAAAACAAATGAAAATCTGCAAATGTAATAGTTATAATTGCGATGAAGAAGAAGAAAAAGAAGAGGAAGACGAAGAAGAAGAAGGAGAAGAAGAAGAAGACGAAGAACAAGAAGATGAAGAATAAGAAGAAGAAGATGAAGAAGAAGAAGAAGATGATGATGATGAAGATGATCATGATGAAGAAGAAGAAAGAGCTTGTTGTATAAAGAGGGTCAGTTATGGATCCAGGGGTGGGGAAGGGGTGCACCCCCCCCCCACCACCACCACCAACAACAACAACAAGGTAAGAGAGAAGAGTTGTGAAAACATTCTCGTAAGCTTAAAAATACTAAGCTTGTAAAGTAGATTTTGTCCGCTGACATATATTCAAGTTACATTGAAATGCTCCGCGGTTATTCTGAATACATGGCAATTGAAGACATCTGCATGATGTGTCATAGTTGTGTCTACAAGTTTAAATGCTCCCATGCGCCGGTTGTGTTCGGCCAGAAGAAAGCTACCACAAATAAGTACGCGATTTAAACTATTTAAAGGTGGTGTCCGTCAGTTTGGTCCAAAAAGATTTTTCAAATAACCAAATAAGTTAATGGTACCGGAAACGGTTTTGCAAAATACTGTTCACTGGTGCCAAAGATCTGTGTAAACAGTCAAGGATAAATCCCAAATCGTCATTGCAAACAGGTATTTCCTATTCGAGCCACGCTGCATCTATTTTTATACTCAGAAAACCACGTGACCACTATATATAGTCATTCGGGTAATCAGCTCGGACTTTCCGTCCTCGGTCAATATCACACAACCCAGGTCCGCAAAACTTCATATCGACCTCAACATTAGTATTTATTTGTATAATATTGAAGAGTAAGTCTGAATCAACAAAACCTGTGCAGTAATAAAAATTGTGATAATGTAAAATGAAGAACTTGTGATAGTAGTGTAACTTATTTGCTTAAATAGAATATATATGAAACGAAACTGTTATTTAAATATTTACAACCTATCATAACTGTATATCATATATATTTACAACATACCGTAGCAGAATTAAGCTGGTAAGTTTATTTTATAAATTTAAAAATATTGAGTACTTGACTATCAAATGAAAGCAATGACCACCTTCATTCATATTCATAAATAAGAATATATGACAAAGTCCTATAAGTATTGCAACATATACCAAACTCCGAAAAAGGCACAGAACAAAGGTATTTCACATGCAAGCCAAGCGAAAAGTAAGAACAAATTTGTGATGAGTCATTTAAGGAAAAGAGCAAACCCGACAGTTACCGCCTTGGAACGGTCAGTCGGCAATATGGACCGACTGGGGTGCTTAAACCGGTTTTACAGAGCTCTAACCTCGCACTTTCTGACGAGTTTCTCAAATGCAAGCAACGAAAGGAAAACGATCTATTTGAAAACAAAATGTCCATGCGCTGATATTTTCTATACGTTATGACGAAAGTAGTGACGTCATCGAAAAATAATGTCCACATAGTGTTCAGAAAAGGAATATGGTATTATTTCGATTTGAAAAACAACACAAAAATGGTTGTCCACAAATAAAATTAGCTTTCTGAATCATGAACAAACATGACCAGAGACGAATAAATGGTTGTAGCATCCTGTTCATGTGAAGATGGAATTGAAGAACCAAAGTTCAATGTCCATCAAAGGAAATACACGTAACAATCCTCATAGGATGAATTAAATGACAACATAGATTACATGCACGGGGAGATTTTTTACGACCGCCACACTGCACAAGTAACATTGTTGTGATCATGAATAAGAATATATGACAAAGTCCTATGAGTATTGCAACATATACCAAACTCCGAAAAAGGCACAGAACAAAGGTATTTCACATGCAAGCCAAGCGAAAAGTAAGAACAAATTTGTGATGAGTCATTTAAGGAAAAGAGCAAACCCGACAGTTACCGCCTTGGAACGGTCAGTCGGCAATATGGACCGACTGGGGTGCTTAAACCGGTTTTACAGAGCTCTAACCTCGCACTTTCTGACGAGTTTCTCAAATGCAAGCAACGGAAGGAAAACGATCTATTTGAAAACAAAATGTCCATGCGCTGATATTTTCTATACGTTATGACGAAAGTAGTGACGTCATCGAAAAATAATGTCCACATAGTGTTCAGAAAAGGAATATGGTATTATTTCGATTTGAAAAACAACACAAAAATGGTTGTCCACAAATAAAATTAGCTTTCTGAATCATGAACAAACATGACCAGAGACGAAAAAATGGTTGTAGCATCCTGTTCATGTGAAGATGGAATTGAAGAACCAAAGTTCAATGTCCATCAAAGGAAATACACGTAACAATCCTCATAGGATGAATTAAATGACAACATAGATTACATGCACGGGGAGATTTTTTACGACCGCCACACTGCACAAGTAACATTGTTGTGATCATGAATAAGAATATATGACAAAGTCCTATGAGTATTGCAACATATACCAAACTCCGAAAAAGGCACAGAACAGAGGTATTTCACATGCAAGCCAAGCGAAAAGTAAGAACAAATTTGTGATGAGTCATTTAAGGAAAAGAGCAAACCCGACAGTTACCGCCTTGGAACGGTCAGTCGGCAATATGGACCGACTGGGGTGCTTAAACCGGTTTTACAGAGCTCTAACCTCGCACTTTCTGACGAGTTTCTCAAATGCAAGCAACGAAAGGAAAACGATCTATTTGAAAACAAAATGTCCATGCGCTGATATTTTCTATACGTTATGACGAAAGTAGTGACGTCATCGAAAAATAATGTCCACATAGTGTTCAGAAAAGGAATATGGTATTATTTCGATTTGAAAAACAACACAAAAATGGTTGTCCACAAATAAAATTAGCTTTCTGAATCATGAACAAACATGACCAGAGACGAATAAATGGTTGTAGCATCCTGTTCATGTGAAGATGGAATTGAAGAACCAAAGTTCAATGTCCATCAAAGGAAATACACGTAACAATCCTCATAGGATGAATTAAATGACAACATAGATTACATGCACGGGGAGATTTTTTACGACCGCCACACTGCACAAGAAACATTGTTGTGATCATGAATAAGAATATATGACAAAGTCCTATGTGTATTGCAACATATACCAAACTCCGAAAAAGGCACAGAACAAAGGTATTTCACATGCAAGCCAAGCGAAAAGTAAGAACAAATTTGTGATGAGTCATTTAAGGAAAAGAGCAAACCCGACAGTTACCGCCTTGGAACGGTCAGTCGGCAATATGGACCGACTGGGGTGCTTAAACCGGTTTTACAGAGCTCTAACCTCGCACTTTCTGACGAGTTTCTCAAATGCAAGCAACGGAAGGAAAACGATCTATTTGAAAACAAAATGTCCATGCGCTGATATTTTCTATACGTTATGACGAAAGTAGTGACGTCATCGAAAAATAATGTCCACATAGTGTTCAGAAAAGGAATATGGTATTATTTCGATTTGAAAAACAACACAAAAATGGTTGTCCACAAATAAAATTAGCTTTCTGAATCATGAACAAACATGACCAGAGACGAATAAATGGTTGTAGCATCCTGTTCATGTGAAGATGGAATTGAAGAACCAAAGTTCAATGTCCATCAAAGGAAATACACGTAACAATCCTCATAGGATGAATTAAATGACAACATAGATTACATGCACGGGGGGATTTTTTACGACCGCCACACTGCACAAGTAACATTGTTGTGATCATGAATAAGAATATATGACAAAGTCCTATGAGTATTGCAACATATACCAAACTCCGAAAAAGGCACAGAACAAAGGTATTTCACATGCAAGCCAAGCGAAAAGTAAGAACAAATTTGTGATGAGTCATTTAAGGAAAAGAGCAAACCCGACAGTTACCGCATTGGAACGGTCAGTCGGCAATATGGACCGACTGGGGTGCTTAAACCGGTTTTACAGAGCTCTAACCTCGCACTTTCTGACGAGTTTCTCAAATGCAAGCAACGAAAGGAAAACGATCTATTTGAAAACAAAATGTCCATGCGCTGATATTTTCTATACGTTATGACGAAAGTAGTGACGTCATCGAAAAATAATGTCCACATAGTGTTCAGAAAAGGAATATGGTATTATTTCGATTTGAAAAACAACACAAAAATGGTTGTCCACAAATAAAATTAGCTTTCTGAATCATGAACAAACATGACCAGAGACGAATAAATGGTTGTAGCATCCTGTTCATGTGAAGATGGAATTGAAGAACCAAAGTTCAATGTCCATCTAAGGAAATACACGTAACAATCCTCATAGGATGAATTAAATGACAACATAGATTACATGCACGGGGGGATTTTTTACGACCGCCACACTGCACAAGTAACATTGTTGTGATCATGAATAAGAATATATGACAAAGTCCTATGAGTATTGCAACATATACCAAACTCCGAAAAAGGCAAAGAACAAAGGTATTTCACATGCAAGCCAAGCGAAAAGTAAGAACAAATTTGTGATGAGTCATTTAAGGAAAAGAGCAAACCCGACAGTTACCGCCTTGGAACGGTCAGTCGGCAATATGGACCGACTGGGGTGCTTAAACCGGTTTTACAGAGCTCTAACCTCGCACTTTCTGACGAGTTTCTCAAATGCAAGCAACGGAAGGAAAACGATCTATTTGAAAACAAAATGTCCATGCGCTGATATTTTCTATACGTTATGACGAAAGTAGTGACGTCATCGAAAAATAATGTCCACATAGTGTTCAGAAAAGGAATATGGTATTATTTCGATTTGAAAAACAACACAAAAATGGTTGTCCACAAATAAAATTAGCTTTCTGAATCATGAACAAACATGACCAGAGACGAATAAATGGTTGTAGCATCCTGTTCATGTGAAGATGGAATTGAAGAACCAAAGTTCAATGTCCATCAAAGGAAATACACGTAACAATCCTCATAGGATGAATTAAATGACAACATAGATTACATGCACGGGGAGATTTTTTACGACCGCCACACTGCACAAGTAACATTGTTGTGATCGTGAATAAGAATATATGACAAAGTCCTATGAGTATTGCAACATATACCAAACTCCGAAAAAGGCACAGAACAAAGGTATTTCACATGCAAGCCAAGCGAAAAGTAAGAACAAATTTGTGATGAGTCATTTAAGGAAAAGAGCAAACCCGACAGTTACCGCCTTGGAACGGTCAGTCGGCAATATGGACCGACTGGGGTGCTTAAACCGGTTTTACAGAGCTCTAACCTCGCACTTTCTGACGAGTTTCTCAAATGCAAGCAACGAAAGGAAAACGATCTATTTGAAAACAAAATGTCCATGCGCTGATATTTTCTATACGTTATGACGAAAGTAGTGACGTCATCGAAAAATAATGTCCACATAGTGTTCAGAAAAGGAATATGGTATTATTTCGATTTGAAAAACAACACAAAAATGGTTGTCCACAAATAAAATTAGCTTTCTGAATCATGAACAAACATGACCAGAGACGAATAAATGGTTGTAGCATCCTGTTCATGTGAAGATGGAATTGAAGAACCAAAGTTCAATGTCCATCTAAGGAAATACACGTAACAATCCTCATAGGATGAATTAAATGACAACATAGATTACATGCACGGGAAGATTTTTTACGACCGCCACACTGCACAAGTAACATTGTTGTGATCATGAATAAGAATATATGACAAAGTCCTATGAGTATTGCAACATATACCAAACTCCGAAAAAGGCAAAGAACAAAGGTATTTCACATGCAAGCCAAGCGAAAAGTAAGAACAAATTTGTGATGAGTCATTTAAGGAAAAGAGCAAACCCGACAGTTACCGCCTTGGAACGGTCAGTCGGCAATATGGACCGACTGGGGTGCTTAAACCGGTTTTACAGAGCACAATATTTGTTATAAAGATATGCCAGGCAAAAGTCACTTTACAATATAGTATGTAAATGAGTAATCTCTATTACAACAAAGTCGAAGATTGCACACCGGCCACAGTAAAATCTTATCTTAACAACACAATAAATTATTTTATCAACAAGGAATTCCTTTTTTCATAGGCGTTGGAGATGGGGCAGTGGGGTGGGGTAAGGGTTGGCGACCGCCGCCCCGAATATGAAGGATATCTATTATACATACTATACTAATAAAAACAATCACTTTACATTGAAAATAATGTCAAAGGTTGGGCATGATTGATATTGTAGGGATTATGAGAAGAACACAATAAATGGCATGCTATGCATTATCATAATCATTCTTTAATAACAATAATATACCATCTGTGGGCAATTTATACAAAAAAGCAGAAACATTCAAAAATGGAAACATGTCATACATTAAAATGAGTTCTATTTTTAATACTAATATTTTTAAGTAAATAAATTTAATGCTAATGCTTAGTAAAGAAAACGAAATCAGCGCAATCTAATAAATATTTGCATCCACACGAATTCATTCTTTGCAGTAGAGCGTCGGCTTGCGGATCGGGAGGTCGTGGGTTCGAACACCGGCCGGGTCAAACCAAAGACTTTAAAGTTAGTAGTAATGGCTTCCCTGCAAACGCTCGGAGCTAAGGGGACAGCATTACGCAATCCCAATCCTATTCTTTGCAATCTTCATATATAAAATGTATTCACAAACAAATAAGCCAATAACATACAGCTGTTACAAACTACATTTCTGAATATAAAAGTAAAGTAAAACAACGGTACATATTCAGAGACTACACAAAAATTTGAAACAATTTATGTTAGTGTGCATAAAATAACTTGAACAAATACATACTTGCCCATGTTTCTTAATTCCTCTTTACGTTGCGAATTTAGTGTTGAATGTTCGGGTAATAGTGCGGACGAATAATGAAATGTCAGTTTAGAAAGATGTTTACCTGCAATCTTTTGCACGCTCCAGTGCCCAAAAAAAATTAACGTCACGAATTGTATCATTCGTAACACGTTTTAAAGCAAAAAATAGGCACCGTTTATTTTACAGTTTGGTTTTATAGGATAACTATACTTGAAAGTAGTTTAAACGAGAATATAAAATAGGGATAAGACAGAAAACCTAGCAACAACAGTCAACTGCAGCCAATCAGTCAATGACCTTTTGCAAAACTTGTTTACTCAAAATTTGTTATAGCTGTCAGTGTGAAAATGTAGTAGAAGATTCGGTACACCTCTGACCTTCTTGTCCAAAGCTACAGGAATTTGACGACTCGAGTGAGTAAAAGCAGCTACCATCGTTCATTAGTTGGGGTTATTGCTGTTGCTGCTGTCGTTGTTGTGTTTTATCACAGTCCGAGCACTTGGGTTTTATTTTAATACTAGAGTAAATATATATATATATATATATATATATATATATATATATATATATATATATATATATATATATATATATATATATATATATATATATATATATATATATATATATATATATATATTACTGGTTTCCTCTTTTATACAAACGAAAAATCAATATACTTAAATGAAGCAGTAGTTCAAGTTTTTCTTAAGTAAAGTAGTACAACTATGATCCAAACTTTAGACGGAAGTTTTATTGGCGAGGGAAGGTCACTTACATACATCCGAGTAGAACCACTGGCGCATCGCAGATCAATTAGAAGACCCCACCCCTCAACAAACACACACCAGGGACTGATCCAGAAGATTTTAGTGTTTGTGTGTTTTGTGTTTGTGTGTGTGTGTGTGTGTGCGTGCGTGCGTGCGTGCGTGCGTGCGTGCGTGTGTGTGTGTGTGTGTGTGTGTGTGTGTGTGTGTGTGTGTGTGTGTGTGTGTGTGTGTGTGTGTGTGTGTGTGTGTGTGTACGTTACGAACCAAGATCCATTCAACTTTGTCACTGTTAATAGTAGATATTTATACACGGTAAGGAACCTTCCACCTAAGCAGTCAACAGCCAAAATTTACTTTAAAAGCTTAGCATTTTTAGGCTTACATGTATGGTTTCACAACTGTATTCTTTTTTCTGGTTGCATCCCATGGGGAAGGGGTCTAATCAAGCCCTGGCCAAAATATACCCAGGGTTTAATCTAGCTCATGCCATATCTGCCTTTCAAGCCCAGGTTTGTTCTGTACTGTAAATAAATTCTGATCTTTTACACCGGGGCCCCCGTATCTGGAGACGCCGCGTTACCTGTTGAGCTTCCAGGGCTGACTGAGCACGGGTTGACCCAGACTGCGTTGTTTTAACGCACCAAAGAAACTTCAGTCTGAAACTCTATACGAGTATTTTTTTAACTGGTGTACCTGCCAGTGGTTTAATTTGACTTGACAAACTTTAAAGTGAACTGAATGCCGTTTGCTTTTTACCTTATCTTTTTCACCACTACCACCATCACCACCACAAACACCATCAACAACTTCACCATCATCAACATCAACAACAGCCAAACTAACCCAATTCCATCACGCAAAAATTAAATTAAGATGAATTTTGAGTTCATCCCTGCAAAGTATTCGTTAAAGTGACAACTTTGTTTTCAGTCAAAATCGTCTGGCCTATTTTAAAGCTAAACTAGGGTTTTAATAGTTTGTTGCAAGATTGACGTCTGTCCTACGCAGAAACCAGTATATATCTGTTTTGTTAATTTCCCAATTAAGGAAGAAGTTGCACTGCCATAATCATATTTTAATTTCAAAACACCTGTGAGAAGATTTAAACTATTACAAGGCAATCAAGATTGTATTAAAATAATTACACCAATTGTCTCCATGGTTCTTATCTATTTATAAAACTTGCATACAATAAATTATTTTCGCTTTTGTGCGTTTTTAATATGGGAAAGGACAAGGACAATGAAGTGTGAACATGAATGGCCAAGGGGTTTAAAAAGTTTAATAAAAACGGAAACAAGGTCATAACACACACAAATAGTATTTACATAATTAAACTGTAGACGTTCACATTATGTCCTGTGATAACATCCTGCCCCCCCCCTCTCTCTCTCTCTCTCTCTCTCTCTCTCTCTCTCTCTCTCTCTCTCTCTCTCTCTCTCTCTCTCTCTCTTTTCGTTTATAAAGGGACGCTACTCTAACAATTTAAATTTGACATTCTTATCTCCCTTCTCGGACGGTATTTGGTGTATAGTTATCGAAGAAGAAAACAGAATATTTCAACTTTTAAAAAGTTTTGGAAAACTACTGGCTCAACTGCTCAATGTCTAATTGTATTGGTTAAGATAAGAATGTAGTTAAAATGCGTAGGCGATACTTTAAAAATAAGAAAATTAAGATTTAGACTTAGATTTAACTAATGCGTTGTTGTGTTTTTATTTTAAAGCAACCAATCATCAGTTTGTTAGAACAGCTTACAACGATGATAAACAATATGTTACGACCGGTGTCGCTATTTAATTATTTTTTTTAAATGACACGTTCATTAAACGACGAAATGGTGTAACAGAAAAAAAACGAGCCAGCAACAAACTAGTACAATGAAGTTTTATTTTAATAAACAATTTAATCTATAGCGTTACAAAATAATAACAAATATATCAGATAAAATTTGAGAATGCAAAATAAATGTTAGCTTACAGTTTGTCCCTTTAGGAAGTGTCCATTAACAAACAGTCCAATTAATAATCCATCGTCGAATAATCCTGAAGAGTTTTCGGTAGACGGTCTCTTTATTGTATATACTTCTTCATGTAGCATACTTTGTATACCTGGAAGGAATAAAGATTTGTTCTGTTTCTGTTGTTTTTTTAACTAAAAGGTATAGTTCAACATTATTCAGTGGACCTTATATGACTGTAAACATAGATTGATCCAGGTAAAAGCGGAAGAAGGTTTTACCTAATGTAAAAGTTTGAAACATGTTCTTTGTTTAAACCGAACATTTTTGTATAATTCATGTCTATGATAAAGGCGCTTATACATTTTGCCTATAATAATGCGGAATTCGAAATTGCCTGTGTTTTTTATAATTATATACTAGTATACACATTGTTATTTTTTTCTAAAAACACTCATACTAAAATTTTCGGCAAATTGCTTTTGTTAAGAGTTAAACACAAACAATTGCTCTCTTTACATATTTGCAAACGTTCAGGAGTGCTGCCATATTAGAAAACACGGAAAATTTAGTGTGAGCGTTTTTAGAAAAAGTATTGTTCTACAGTTCCTTATGGATCAATGTACATCACTGTGCAAATTGTTATTGCCACAAATACAAGTTTTTTACACAAGTCTTATTCCATTTTTCTTGTATTGACTGAAGTACATGTACCATTGACAAATACTATATTCTTTTTTATATACCAAATCTTACTTTACTCAAATATTGCAGACAGGCACATAAAGTATTTTAAACTATAAACACAAAAGTCTTTCATTCCTTAGCTTCTTCTTTTCCTCGCCATCTTCATCTGCTTCTTCTTCTTTTTCTCACCTTCTTCTTTTTCTTCTTATTATTATTTTAAAGTTTACATGTATAACTACCAGAAAATGGCAGTTATTATATGACTGACCCCGTTTCTTTTTATTCAATACATTCATTAAATATTTTTATCACCTAGGCTTTGAATTTAAAGTATTTTGATATGTCAAACGCTGGTCATTTGTGAGTCAATATAAAATAATTTTGACTCGAAAATGTTTTCATGTAAACACCGAGAACATTATATTGACGGTCGTGTTCTTTTTACGCGCACTACTGCGACAACATTGCGTCTGGTAAAAGAAATCGACAGTATGTCAATGTGTCTGATGATGATTTGGTATCATTAAGGGAAAATATAACAAGCAAGCAAACAAACAAACAAACAAAACTGCAAAATAAATAAATAGGTGTAACCTCTGTAGCAGTGAATGCTTTTCGTGATTATCTGCCAAGGGAAAATATGAGAACAGACCGAGGAAATGAACGCTGTCGAAATGGATCAAAATCTTTATGTTTTATGTTCAATGAGAAACCCGGGTGGCATGTTGTGCAATCAAAGCGCCGCAGGCACTCTAGTGATCAGTGCTTGAAAATCAAGTTAAAATGGTTAGATATAGTCCTTACAGTCACAATATTATTTGCAGACTAACTGCATTTCTGGTGGGTCAAACCTTTGGTTGTTTTATTACGGCAAACTCTTGTGATTGGATTGTTCATAACAAACAATAAAAGAGGGAATAATCAGGGCAAATGCTTTATTGAAAAAAAACAACAACACAACAATCAAAAACAAAACAACAACAATAAACAAAACAACAGAAAAACAACCAAATACACTCAGTATATATTTCATGTTAAACATTTCAAATGGCATGTTTTGTACTGTAAGTAAAAATACTATTTATTTTCTTTGATTTAGTGAGGCACCTCTGATATTCTGAGTCATAAGTTGACATTCCAAAAACAATTACGTTGTAGTATTAAATATGTATTCGAGCAGTACTTTGCAGTAAATCTACTATTTAAGTAATGCCTTTTATAAAGATACATGCTCATATTATTAGGTAAACAATCAATAATATCATATTGTGTGTTAAACAGCCAACTTGTCTTAAGCGGCCAGTTTTAGACTGTCCCTTGGGTGGCTGCTTAATACGACTGTAAACAAAACAAAGTATGCTCAAAATGGAATTTAAACCTTAAATAATATGAATTATATTCTTTCTCTATATGCGGCAATGGTTCCTAAGGATGGCAATAAATCTTAGCAGAATTACAAATGAAACGAAATTAGGAATTATTAGCAATGTTACAAAATAATTAGACATGTTTCAGAAAAAAGAATGGCTCTAATAATGAGACAGAGAGTTGTTAATAGAAAATCTAAATACAAAATCGGAAATGCAATTACTGAAATAATTTTAAGTAGTAAATGTGTTGCATAAACTGTTGGTTAAAAGTGGTATCCGACAGTTTGGACCAAAAGTATTTTCATCATACATCTAAGTAAACTATTGTTATCTGAACAGATCTCGTAAAATGCTGTTTATTCGTGTCCTACACCTGTCGGAAAAGTGAACCATAACGCCACAATCGTCATTACAAACACTTATTTCCTATCTGAGCCACGCTGCACCATTAGTTATTTTTAAGAAACCATGTGAACAATAATGTTTTAGTTCATCCACGTCATCAGCTGTGACGTCAACGTCTATTTTTAGCAGGAATTCTAATCGTTCTTATTTACAGATATTGTTACATATATGAAATGTAGGCAAACTGTCGGATATCACATATAACAAAGGCAAGCAAAGAATTCTCACGTTCAAAGAATGCTCACATGCTCATCATACTAATAAAGACTTGTTTAAATCTAGAACTATGAAAAAGAAAACATAAACATGAAATCACATAAATCAAAACCATTGTATACGTCTTTTTATATACAACAACTTCTTGAATACATGAGGCGGGAAAAGAGATGCGCAATTTCCAGGAGGCTGAACTCTATAGGGACACGTTAAAGGGATACTACACGAATTTAATTCTTGGAAAAAATACTACGTAATAATATGTTATATTATCCCATTTAAGCTTGTAATTATACCTATATCTAAAACGAACTTGTAATAGTAACTTTTCTACCTATTACAAAAGTTCAATGTTCTTGAGATAGGAAAATAACTAGATCAAATCTTAAAAGAAATCATGTGAACACTCTAGAGAGGCCACTTTACAAATTTATTAATTGATTTTATTCTGCAGAACCGGAACCATCTAATTTACACATCAGGGGTTTTGTCTTGATAATGGCGTCCTTTTTTATTCCTTGCCGATTTTATCCACCTATCATCAGCGCAGCGTTACATCTTTTTTGTTACTTATAGCAATTGCATATAGAATTAGTAATTTATATTAAGCATTTTTTTGATCGGCTGCACGTGGTTTGAAAGGCAATACCTACATTATTTACAGCTAAACGATGGTATCCGGAAATTATTTTTTTCTCTCCAATAACTAAATAAATCATTGGTACCTGAAAATGTCCTACAGTTAATTGATGGCCTAGATCTGTGTGGACAGCGAAGCATAAACCCCCACTCACCATGGCAATCAGGTATTTCCTATTTTAGCTTCAGAGACAGATATCTATTTTTCGCAGAGAACACTAGCGTCCTTATTTATAGAATAAGAGTGATTTGTTTTCGCAATTAGTTCTATCTAGCAAATCACTTAGTGTTCAAAATCGTATTTATTAAGACTAAAGTATAAATTTCTATAAAAAAAAAACATGCCCGAATTCCCGAAAGCAGTCGTTCAATATTGTTAAATGTATTTGATATAGGAGAACTGTCGGATATCAGCTTTAATTTTATTTTCCTTTGTCATTCTTCCGCATACAAAAATACAAAAGGCACTGAACCTTTTTTTAAGTAATAAATTATTAAAATAACTTCTACAAGAGTACACAGAACAAAAACTTGTAGTTACACATGAGCTGAAAGTTTTATTTAGCCTGTGATTAGTTTCAGTCAAGGATACGTGACTGAAATAGAATTTAAATGGAATTGAATTCCATACTACTGGAAAATCGATGTGCATCTGTCCGACGCAATAAAATATCCTATGTTTACACCAACTTTTATCCTGCTGGACCAAATCTAGACTAAACGTGCAGATCCAGATCAGCTAGCCCACTCTGTTAATTACATGTTATTTTACTCTGAAGTGTCCAATACGGAAATATATTTGAACAAGTGACCAGATCCCATATTGGAGGAGCCGTCAGGCGAGTCCATTACGTTTTTCCGATCTGGGCACGCGTCCAACTATATTTCCGTATTGGACACTTTTGTGTAAAATGACCTTTTTATTCCATATCGATTTTTTTCTGTTATGGAATTGTACAACTGATTGTACATTTGTAATTATTAAATTCGATTTATAAACAATAAATACTTTTTCAAACTTACTTGAATTTATTAATAATAGAGATTTAAATAAAATTAGATTATTCTATATGTATTTTTGTCTTCCTCAGACAGCGTTCTGTCAGATGCTTTGTGTATGTTTACAATGGAGCGCTGATGAGCGTTTCCCTTATTTCAGCCGCTTGAATAGTACTATTATAATATACTATACCTAAATTGTACTGTAAAGGGCATGCATTCGATTTTATCCGAATTCTTATTCGTTAACGTCTTTTATCGTATATTGTTTGTGTCCGAAACGTTAAGATTACTGTTCAAAACATAATACAGTAGGACAATTTACTGTCTAATACACCTACATGTACGTACAGGATGACCACGTGATACAAATTGACTGTATTGATTGGTAAAAAAATGGATATAAAATAATTTATTGTATTGTATGCAGGTACATGTTTTTTTCCATTAAACCAACGACACATATTTGAAATGTAAGAATAAGTTGACTGAAATTTATCACAATCTGTTATTGCTATTTTATTTTTAATATTGCAGAAAACATATCTTCACCAGCTATACAAGATTCATGACAAAGAAAAGGCTATAAGATTTGACCTTGACAATGTGCATTTCTAATGAGAATAGTGAATCACATTTCGCGTTGCATAGCAGTCACAATACAAACCCTCTGTACGTGGATGGATCCAGGGGGAGGGTGGGGGATGCATCCCTCCTCCACCAACCAGGTGAAAGGGTGGAGTTTGAAAACACATACATGTAAGCTTAGAAAATATTAAGCTGTTAAAGTAAATTTTGTCTGTTGGCTGCTTAGGTCGACGTTAAGGTTCCTAACTGTGTTTGTATATTCAGTATTTCATGTTTTTCTTTTTTCTTTTTTTTATTTCAAATTGTATGCAGATAATTTCTGCTTGGAAGCCGTGCTGTCTTTGTAGAAAACTTGATCTTGTAATAATGTTACATCTTTATATGCAACTTACAGTATGTAGGTAACTTCAACTTGTAAGCCTTCATATATTGCAATATAAGTGTGGATTATTATTATTGTATCATTGTATCATAACAGAATATGAACGTGAGTTTAAGTGACATAAGAGTACAATAGACATTTATCCTTCTACATCATTAGTAGATTATGATGCATGATTCCTGAATACTGCAATAAAGTTGAATGGATCTCCCCTAACCCCCACCACCAAAATTTTCTCAGTCTGCCCATGCCTCTGTAGCGCTTGCTCTTTGTGTGCGTCTTGTGCATGAACTAAATGAGGTAATTACAAAGATTTATTAAAATATTTGGTAGCTTTTGGTTATAACCACGGCATTTTGTCCACTGCCGTCGCTAAATAAGTGAGTAGGGTTCTAAAATCACTTAGAGGGAATCTGTAAAAGTTTTTCGTATGTTCATGTTTAAGGCACGTTGTAACACATAATCCGACTTAAACACAGACTTATAGTAACAATTCGAATTATTAAGAAGTCGTTTTAATACTCAAACAGTTAATGATTACTATTCATTTTATATATGCATGTAATTATAGATTGGTCCTATATAAATCACGACATAAATTGACATTTGAACAACGGCACATACACAAGTTAATGTGAATTAGGACATAAATTGAAATTTAACTATCACTAGACAACGGCACATACACAAGTTAATGTGAATAAGGGCATAAATTGAAATTTAACTATCACTAGACAATGGCACATACACAAGTTAATGTGAATTAGGACATAAATTGAAATTTAACTATCACTAGACAACGGCATATACACAAGTTAATGTGAATAAGAACATAAATTGTAATTTGAACTGTCAGTGTTGCAAACCAAAAACAACATACCTCTTGTGTCACGCATGACTTGGTTGGTGCCCAGATGAGCAGACTCACTATTAATTTAAACGAACCTGCCGTCAACCTTGACTGAGGCAAAATAAACATTCCCAATAATAGCAATCGCGCACAAAGCATCGGCGGCTGGGCTGTTTGTGAAGGGATCCTGCTAATAAAAGACGGAAATATAAGGTAATATTTCAATTCAGGTGTTGTCGTTTTTGTTTTGTTTTTAATATCATATTTATAATCATTTATGTGCGTGTGCAGAATCATACATGTTGTTTACATGTTGTACAAGTTCTGATTTGTATTTTTAAAGAAGACTATATATACCTAATATTTATTTTGCAAAATCGTTTGTTCTTAGTATGGAGAAATGGGCAGCTCATTTCGAATGGCTTTATTTGCGTTCAATATATATCTAATATTTGGATACTTTGATTACCAACAAAATATCTTCGTTCTGTCATTTACAAAACTGATACATGTATACTAATGCCTAACAATAACCCAGATGTAATATGAGGCTAAGGAATGTCGCTGTTTATAGTGCATATAAAAAGGTTTGTCAAGATAGATATACGTATAAAATCAACTTTTCTTAAAGTTATATATGGTTTGGAATTTCATCATCAAATTTGTTGCAAGTAACGTTTCAAATATATTATATGATACATATAATGGCTGTTAGTCCATAGTTTTTAACATTATTTCAAATAAGCCGATAAAAAATCTCATTACAATTTATAAAAATCTTTTAGCAACTGGGAGTCATAAAAGATTTTAAATTATTTAGGTCGAATCCCTAAATGTTCCGATCAGTGACGTAAGCGTTCGTATTATCCCGTGACTCGCGTTTACTTTCGTCCATGGCCCTAAATTCGTAATTAACAATGGCAGACGAAGGCAGGCCGACTCTAAAGATATGGAGAGCATCTTTGTCTTATTCGGAAAGAAAAAAAAGATAATTTCCTCATAGGATATAACAGCACAAATCAATAAATTACCTTTGGTCGAAAAACAACAACATATGGCACCATTTTTATGCGTGTTTAACGGAAATATCCGAGGAAAATTCCGGCAATGATTGACAGAAAAAGGTCCATTCCGAAGATATATATGACTTTGAATGCACTGTCAACATCGACATTCCACGTGTTACCTCTGGGTTATTTTTGGTATCATAATTTGCATATAATTCTTCTTGATTACAATGAACGTCATATTTGGTTCATTCCACTTTTGTAGCAAAAATGGCGTTACTGTTGGGACTGTCATTAGTAGCAGCGGTAAGTCTGATCTTTTTCGTCACATTATTTCTATTTATTTCAGTCAGCTTGGATGATCTGATTGATACATGTAAATATAATATTCCGAAATTAAATTTGCTTTAGCTAATCAAAAAACTGTTTAAGGTTGTTTTTTTCAGATTCATGTTCATTCATACTTTTGTAATAAATTCACTCTGGGACATCATCGTCTTGTGCTTATAAAAACAGTGGGTTTAGTATGTTTAAATCAATAAATAACGGAATGCTCGGCACAATAATGACCGAATGTTTAACAAGACCATATAGGACAAATATATAGCAACCTTTATGCATTTTCACGTTACCGTCCTCAGAACGCGTTGAATCATTGCTCAGATCTTGGTAGTCTTCCACTGTTATACATGTACACTAAAGTTATTTTTACAGAAAATAATAAATACCGAAAATCTTTTCTATTTTCATGTTCAGTCATATGCGTGTGAAAAAATGACTAAGTACGTAATTTATAAAATATACTGTAAAACATAAAAAAGAAACTTAAAGCAAGCAAAGTATAATAAAATTAATACTCTTAAATATTAATACAATATAAAGACAAAATCATTATAAATCTTAGATATAAGCAGCAGTATAATGAATTGATTTGTATGAACTCACTTAGAGGACCACCTTGCTAAGTGGGACACTTTAAAAAAGAACCACAGGTGTCCCTCTTAGCGAGATTTTAATGTGTTATTAAACTATGAGTTGTGTAAATATCATTCTATTGAATGATGATATCTGACCGGTGTCTTTGAAAATACTATAAGACAGCGCGAGCTAGCTATCCATTTTTATTCTGACCTTGACCACTGGAGGCATAAATATGCATATCAGTCATTTGTGTGTACCTGTGCATTGCCTACATATTTTGGATGCTGTTAATGTAAAGTGGATATCAGATCACCCATAAGATGGATAAGTCGATCGTTACAGTTGTAAATTAATAAAATAAAAGTTTTATAAAAAAAAAAATTCTATTACATTTCTTATTGATGAATATTGTTTGCATAGTGTGTCATAAAGAGAATTACAGCTGTGGATTAAAATAAAAAACAAAGCAGTTTTTTTAAGCAAATGTTCAGGCATATAGTGCCAGTAGGCGACCGCGCTGTATACAGGTTAAATAACAACATTAAGTGCGCATATGAAAGTAACACCATTATAACTTTAAGATTTAAACACATTACATACCAAGGCTGATAGTGCAAACTATTTGTGGTACACGGTACATTGTTTTGTTTTCAATTCTGTGCACGCTTTTAAAATAGATTTCAGCCTCGACAATAATATACTAATATATAATGCAAAGACGCCGCATTGTGTGACGCTCAAGACTATACCGTCAAGTCAACAGCGTTTATGAGCAAGATGGTTTGAATAATAAGAAATGAGAGGGTATTGATTGACAGGGCGGGTGAAAACGTGCCGTTTTATTAAAAGAAAATAGCAGCAAATCGAAAAAAATTGAAAGTATTTTTACTTTATGATAGACACTTTCTAATCAATAAGAATATATGACAAAGTCCTATGAGCATTTAACATATACCAAACTCAGAAAAGGCACAGAACAAAGATATTTCACATGTAAGCCAAGCGAAAAGTAATTACAAATTTGTGATGAGTCATTTAACGAAAAGAGCAAACCCGACAGGTACCACCTTGGAACAGTCAGTCGGCAATATGAACCGACTGGGGTGCTTAAACCGTTTTTTTTACAGAGCACTAACCTCGCACTTCCAGATGGGTTTCTCAAATGCAAGCAATGAAAAGTAAAACGATCTATTTGAATACAATATGTCCAAGCGCTGATATTTTCTATAAGTTATGACGAAAGTAATGAAGTCATTGAAAAATAATGTCCACATAGTGTTTAGAAAAGAAAATGGTATTATTTCGATTTGAAAAACTACACAAAAATGGTTGACTATAAATAAAATTAACTTTCTGAATCATGAACAAACATGACCAAAAACGAATAAATGGTTATAGCATCCTGTTCATGTGAAGATGGAATTGAAGAACCAAAGTCCAATGTCCATCAAAGGAAATACACGTAACAATCCTTATAGGATGAATTAAATGACACCATAAATTACATGCACGGGGAGACCCATAAGATGTTTCAGTCCCCATTTCTTGCACCTACTCTTGATCTAATAGCCATACGTTTCTTTAGAATGCGTGTCACAAAGTTTGAGTCGACGCTTTACCTGTTCTAGATGCTATTCGAACCATGCACAAATAGTTTGAGGACCTTGATTCAAATATCTGACTTTCTTGGTGAGTATTTATACACGATCCATAAAAGTCAATAATGAAGCACAAAATATAAGGTTTTGATATCGCAGTGCACATTGTTTATTTTTTATATTGGCAAGTTGGGCATGTGTCAGAAATTTAGCAAATCCATATGACATTATAACTTGGGCGATGCATTGTAGATCGGAGATTGTGTTAGTAGTGACTCTTTCTAGGCACAATACGCTGAAAATAGCATTGGAAGTATTTTTTTAGAAATGTGCGAGTAATTCTTAATCATCTCTTAAAAACTTCCCCGTGCATGTAATCTATGTTGTCATTTATTTCATCCTATAAGGATTGTTACGTGTACTTACTTTGATGGACATTGGACTTGGGTTCCTCAATTCCATTTTCACACGAGCATGATGCTATACCCATTTGCACTTCTCTGATAATTAACTTTTCTTTAGTCAAAAATCAATTTCAATCACAGTCAACAGTTTTGTGTAGTTCTTCTAACAGAAATGATGCCTATCTCTCTTCTAAATTTTATGTGGATATTATTTTTTATGACGTCACTACCTTCGCCATAACATATCAAGGAAAACGTCAGCGCTTTAACATTTTTGATTCGGATAGATGTATTTTCTTTTCATTGCTTGCATTTGAGAAACCCATCTGAAAGTGCGAGTTTAGAGCTCTGTAAAACCGTTTTAAGCACCCCAGTTGGTCTTTTCTGCGGACTGACCGTTCCAAGGCGGTAACTGTTGGGTTTGCTCTTTTTGTCAAATGACTCAACACAGATTTGTTCTTGTCATATATTCTTATTAGTCTCTTAAAAAAGAAATCATGCAATGTAGTGATATTTTAAAAAAATGATTATCGCCACATCGGAGTAATAAAGGCTTTAGTCCTTGGTAAAACCGCCTACAGATAGTGCATGATACAAATTCCACCGTTTTTAAAATGCACAAACGGCATTTATCTGTACTTAGCAGTGCATGATTTACTTCTGTTTAGAACAGAATTAATCATCTTAAAACACTGCCAAACCTTTCCACCTTTAACTCGTATCGACACAAAATATCCTAACCAGCACATTTATTTATAGAAATATAACCTTGACCTTATTATAGTTGAACACATTCCGAGTGTATTCAATTGAAAAACGGAACTTAAACTGGTTGGCTGGAAAAAGGGAATGGTCTTGATGAAAAAAAGTGTTTATATGAACTTTCAAAAACTTTAAAATCGACTTTAATTCCTTTAGCGGTGGCCATTTTCTTCAAAAACAAACAAATAATAACGAGTTCATTCGCCCTGATTTTTCAGAGCAAGCAGTAACTTCCGGCCAAACGACACCTGAAACCTAATCTGCACAAAAGACAAAACATATGATGATTTAGTAAGAACGAGACTCTCGTTTATGATGATACATCCTATCAGGTCATATAAATTATGATAATGATAACGATGATGTCAACAACTGCTGGGTAAAGCAGTTTCTCAATCAACAAAGAAGCAAGCACGAGTTATCGATTAAACAGACGTTCGAAGAGAGAAATGTTGGTGACAACATAAATGACAAACGCGAAAACATTATTAAAAATTCATTTAGTTAGACGCTTTCATGCAACACAACAAAAGAAATCATTCTTGCTCATCCCCAGAGTGTAATGTTCTTGTAGTTCTATGGTACACAAAATCGTGCAGAGGCTGCACCAGTTTTTTGTTGTTGTTTTCTGTTCAAAGAAAAAGGAATTTAAGCTTATGAACGTATGCATGGCAAAGGAAGGTATTGGCTTGACATATGTAACCGACTACTTAATCAAGGTGGCTTGAAAAAAGAAACGAAAGGTATAAGATTGTAGGCCTAATGCGCATGTGCAAAGTCCCTAATAGAATCGAAGGTATAGCATCTCTCTTAAAGGTGTCCGATCTATAAATAATCTACAAATCTAAACGGAATGTGTACAATGATAATTGTGTAAATCCGCACAACAAGCCAAATGATGGTGATGCATTGTCTCTTAAACTTTCCAAGATAGACAAATTATATAGAAAGTGATACCTGGAACAGGCGTTCTCAGACCCCAAAAGACCCCAGATAAACCAATTATAAAGAAAGTGATACATAGGACAGGCGTTCTTAGACCCTAAAAGACCCCAGATAAACCAATTACATAAAATGTGATACCTGGGAAAGGCGTTGTCAGACCCCAAAAGATCCCAGATAAACCAATTACATAAAACGTGATACCTGAGAAAGGCGTTGTCAGACACCAAAAGACCCCCAGATTAACCAATTACATAAAAAGTAATACCTAGGACAGGCGTTCTTAGACCCCAAAAGACCCCAGATAAACCAATTACATAAAATGTGATACCTAGGAAAGGCGTTGTCAGACTCCAAAAGACCCCCAGATAAACCAAGTACATTAAAATTTATACCTGGGAAAGGCGTTCTTAGACCCCCAAAGACCCCCAGATAAACCAATTACATAAAATGTGATACCTGGGAAAGGCGTTGTAAGACACCAAAAGACTCCAGATAAACCAATTACATAAAATGTGATACCTGGGAAAGGCGTTGTCAGACACCAAAAGACCCCAGATAAACCAATTACATAAAATGTGATACCTGGGAAAGGCGTTGTAAGACACCAAAAGACCCCAGATAAACCAATTACATAAAAATTGATACCTGGGACAGACATCCTTAGACCCCAAAAGACCTCAGATAAACAAATATGTAGAAAGTGATACCTGGGACAGGCGTTGTCAGACTCCAAAAGACCCCAGATAAACCAATTACATAAAATGTGATACCTGGGACAGGCGTTCTCTGACTCCAAAAGACCCCAAGATAAACCAATTACATAAAAAGTGATTCTTGGGACAGGCGTTCTCAGACCCCAAAAGACCCCATATAAACCAATTACATAAAAGGTGATACCTGGGACAGGCGTTCTCAGACCCCAACAAGACCCCAGATAAACCAATAACGTAGAAGGTGATACCTGGGACAGGCGTTCTCAGACCCCAACAAGACCCCAGATAAACCAATAACGTAGAAGATGATACCTGGGACAGGCGTTCTCAGACCCCAAAAGATCCCACACTGAAACTGACGGCCGAATTACGACAGGCACAAGCACCAAACGCATTCGCATATTTTCGTGGAATTTCCTAGATTATGTCAATATTACTTCACTGACATCAGAAGGAGTCAAAAACTTTCTGAAGCCATTCAAAATTTACTTCTGACTACCAATGTTATCATTTTAGAATTATCTTATATTCTGGCGTTTATTATACATGTATCTTACTTAAAAGATTCACCATCTCACAACGCTTTACTACAGTTGGTAAAATAAGAACATTTGATGAATTAAAAGGCAATAATCACGCAGCATTGGTTATCTCGGATATATGTTTATTAACCTAAAATGGAGTTAGATAGTCAAATCCCTCTTAAATATCTCCTAAAGTAAGCAAGATCTCTTTCGATTGAAGCTGATTCAAGTACAAAGCGGGGGGGGGGGAGCTCCTATATAAAAATAAAAATGTAAACCAATAAATATTAAAGCATATGCCACATAATCAGGTAGAAAGAGATATTCCTCTCTTAAAGACCATATAAAGTATATTCATGTGCATTGAACTGGTAAAATAAGAAGTCAAACATGGGTCCTTCTTTAAAAATACAGTCTGTCGGACAAAACCAGTCAATGGACAAAACACAGCACTGTCTGTAAAACCAGTCTGGCCAACTCAAATACATAACCCACCAGCCTTGAACATGGCAATAAAAATTCCATCATCAAAAAACGGAAACGCATCATTACTCTGCCAAACCAACCAGATCAGATCGGACCCAGAGTTTTTCTTTTATCCGGAGATCGATAATTGGTCCCGCATTTTCAAACACATCCCGAACAATTACCATCCTGTCAGCGACGGTGTCCACTTGAAGCAGATATAGTGCTGCCTTCACTGTGTATAGCATGCCTTGAACGCCTGGCATGATACCACACCCAGTCACATTATCCTGACACCGGGTCAACCAGTCGTGGAACTACCCTTATATTTGCTATAACACTACCATTTTTAACGACTTTGGAATGTCGCGGCCCGGGATCGAACCCGGGGCCTCCCATACCTGGTAGAATAAGTATTTGTGGGAGAATGTCTGCAGCACTGTAAAGGGACAGCATAAAATATAAAGCGCACAGAAGCGCTTTTTGGGTAGTGCAAGTTTGAACGTGTGCGCGATTACAGGTGTGCAAACAATGGTCGATAGTACATTGTATTCCGTAGTAAGTCAAATGTACAAGAAAAGTCATTGATGCGAAGCATCAAAGGCGACGCAAACAATGGAACCGGTAAAAACGTCAAAGCAATATGGGATGAAGTAATGACACATTTGGAAAGTTATGGGTTTTATTGGATAGTTGTCAGTAACTATAAATCACAGGAAATTGTTTATAATGTATAGGAATGTCATCGAATAGTTTTTTTCTATCCGTAAATTCTTTTGAAATATTGTCCTGTTGCACAGTTTTTTGTTGTTGTTGTGACAATCACGACAGTTTTTGATGTAACATTGTATTTTTGAGACATTTCTTTTAGATCATTGCTTAGTGAACCGTATTTTTGATTACCGCTTCGATCCTATCGGTAAACATCCAGGTCACATGGCACTCCAGGGGCAATCAGCAAACGTGATCACAGTAGGCTCCGCGCTTCAGCGCGTCGTCAATAACACGTTGGGAATTGGAAAACATGAAAGTCTTCAGCTGCAAAAAAACACCTCTTCTAAAATATAGATTTTAAATTGGTACAACAGTTACATCAGAGTCACTAACATCCGATAACAAAATCCATTGTATTAAACATTCATTACTTTCTGTATGATTATGCATTTTAAAGTTAGTTAGGTCTAAATTTAATGCTAATACATGCTACCGAATACAAACAAAATAAACTGAGTTTAAAATTAACCCCTACCTCATACATACCCGTAATCAGAACCGAAAAAATTCCAAGGGCGCCTTTGCTCTCCGAACGCATGCGGTAGCTTTAGACTGAGATGCTGAGATGAAACGAATGACCTATGTCAATACATAACCTGGTTAAGAGTCGCTGAATGCAGTGAGGCCTCAAGCGGTTATCGCAAATATCTAATGGCCTAGTAGACAATGCATAGTCAGTGAAACACAAGTTCTATTAACAGTTCGCACCCCATTTCGACCCTTAGTCATATTGATATTCGTACGCAGCATTGTTCATTCAAAAATCTGCATTTCATGTATATATGAATTACACAAAAAATAGAGCAATATAATGTTAACAGTTGACGCCTGCGGTAACACTATTGACACGTATAGTCTCCTAAGACGTACATATTTGTTCTGGACACGCACTACTTTTCCCCAGACATGAAATACTGACCGCGATATGTCAATGTAATGCAGGGTTAATTGTGTGCGCTTCCGAAATCCGCAAGTGACTCTATCCTAAAACGAGGTTCAGGTTCAAGGTGTTGTTCCTATTGACAGGTGTCACGATCATAGCTTTTGCACTTAACATTCGCGTGATTAGACATTTTGCCGAACACATATTTTTCCTCTAAAATATTTCGAATTCAAGACAGTAAATTTGACCCCTAATCTATAAACAGACATCACCGAATCTAGTAAACCTAGTTGATTCTAATAATAACATAATACAGAAACTAAATTTTCTACGTAAACTTTAAATTCAGCTACATTTCATGTTAAACGCATCGATAAATATAAGCGGTAAGGTTATTATAAGTTTCCCTGGAGATATTTTATTAAGTTTAATTTGACGTTGTTGTTTTTAATTTTAACATTCGACTTCATGCCTCTATAAATTTCAAACAAGTATACTTTTACTGTTATTTAACAATAAATTGCACCATAACTTTTTGGCGCCGCCCTTGAGAGCCTATAATGGAATGCATTTTTATGGGAACGATAGTGTAGCAGTCAATAACACGATGTCGCAGGTGCTCTGTGAGACACTTTTCAGAGAAAAGAACACAGTTTTCCGTTTTTTTTAAACTGATAAGTTTGTAACAATAAAGTGTAGCTTGCTATTATAAAACGTAGCAAAAAGTAATAGAAATTCGCAGCCGTTTGGCAAAGTCTTGTTTAAAAGAAAACCGAGAATACCGATGTTAGCAATGCAGATTCTAAATACACATAAAGGAGAGAACAAGGAAAACAAACAAATTAGCATATATTCTACTTCCCATCAGAGCTATGTTCGTTACTGTAGAATGTTTATGTAATTAATCAACAGTGTAAGAGAGTGTCAAGTTCTCGGGATAGCCATCTTCTTGTTTAAAGCGCATGCTCTCAACGGCGCCTTGAATGTCTCACACCCTTGCTCTTTCTTCTATTTATTTGGACTTTGTTTTATTTTGGCTAAATGTTATTATCGTTGTGTTTACAGGTCAGTAGTCCTACTAGCGTGGTAACATTCTACAGCACTACTGGCAAGTGATCAAATATTCCAATTCACCTGTGTCTTCACCACATTGGGACAAGGGGAACAAACTCTCGGGGAACGCACCATAGGACCAATTGGGTAAGCGTCAACATGCATATATAATTATATAATGCAGGGACTATCTAATAAAAGATATGCATACGAAGTCGCCGACCAAACAGTTTGTGTCTAACAGTCTTCAATGCGAGTCAAATGTACTTTTATAATATGATATAAAACAGTAGCATTATTAACAGTGAAAATCTCAAGGATAGACACATTCTTGAAATGTTTGCATAGCATTAGCTGTATAACTGAGAATAACTTGCAGAATTAAATGTATTACAACTCTGAAAATAAGGTATAAAACACAGCCCCGACTCTCACAGTGAAACGAGACTTATGAGACGTAACAAACATCGCCAATAGTGATCTACACTATCACAGTCAAGTACTGTGATAAAGTGTTTCAGCTTAATTGTCCATTAATTAATTATCTTTATTAATTATCTTAGGGGTGGGGCGGAGGTAGAGGTTCACTCCATCAATATTTAGCTGCACGTTGCCAATATGCAATATGACCATAATTGTCTCGGTGAAATGAATGTTTAAAGAACAACAAAAACAACAACAAATTAATGATCTTGGAGACAACTCGGTGTAAAGGTGTAAAATGGCAGATAATTTTTGTTCCGGAGATGTGGTCCATGAAAATGGAATACAAGGTAGATTCTAAATAAACCCATCTGAGTATATATTTTCCGAAAACCCGACAAAGGTGGCAGATACGTATTAAACAGGACGGCATATGTTTCGCTCCTCGTAAGTATATTAACATATTTAGATACAATAATATTTGAATTTACCTTAGTCAGCAGTGAACACACGACATGATATCACTCTTAGCCATATAATTTAGCAACATCAATTATACTTTTAGAATATTTTTACAGAGAAAATAAAGTAGCATGCAATAACAGGTGTGTGTTTCTTTTCTATGAAAGATCCGTGCATTCAGATTTGTTTCAGAGCAGCCGCCAATTAACAATACAAACGATGTAGCAGACAATAAGACATAAGCAAGGAAGCAGGCGGTAAAAAGAATTCGCCGCAGTTAGGCAAAGGTAAAGTAACGTAACTTTTCTAAGAAAAGAACCGTGTACCAAGCAATAACAATATAATATGACTATAACTAATTACTGACAGCAAAATGGCCATTGACTTTAATCATTTAGTACATACCAGGTGTGTGTCTTTAAAATGGTTAATGCTTATACTAGTTATGCTTATCAATATCAAGGGCGTGATCTCGCCGGCGCCTTTGATGTCAACTATCCATGTTTTTTCTTGCTTTTTTCTTTTTATAGTTAAAATAGTATTTGGAATAGTGGCTGCTGGTTGTGTGGTCTCAATTTAAGCAAGAAATGAAAACGGTAATTCGACCTACTGTACCCCAGCTGCTCAACATTTCCGTTCTGTTTTACTTATAGTGTGGTATATGACATAACGGCAAGGGCGACGCCGTCTGCCACGGAAAAAATTAATTATTGAAATGGAAATTTAACCGATTGTGACCAAGCAGCCCAACCGTTCCATTCGTTTTTATCACCTACAGTGTAGTGTACGACATAACGGTTAGAGCAATCGCAACTCCTGTTGACGGTGTCACGCTTTCGGCTACAGCGGCGGATGGGACAGCCATTACATCTACAAGTCTGAAAGATCCTATCAAACTTAAACTGACTTTTGACCGTATAGCGGACAATACAGCTCTCGGGATACACGTTGATGAGTTACAAGTCAGCATCAACCAGGATATGAGTGCCCCGGTTGAAACTCTTATAACTGCAGGGTAAAACATATTTTCTTACGTAAATATGTTAGTTGTACAATTCCACGAAATGAGCCAAATTTTTGTCGTACGAAGCAGTTATTTTGTGAGCATATATTTGAATAAAGGCTTGTTTTCGTTCATAAATAAATTGACAATAATATTTTTTTATTTATATGCATGATGTAACAGATAGGAATACGTGATTCATAGTCGAAGGTTGCGGCGTTGTTCCGTGAATAAGCGAATGTCTCCAGACATGTTTCACTGTCCCGAAACAAGTCTTCATTTCTCAAGTCATAGAACAAAATAGAGCGAAATTACGTACCAACCTTAGCGTCTTAAGATCAACTAAAAATAATAGAATTCGGTTTTAACTAGAGTGACGTCATCTGGATATTCTGATCAAGCAAATCTGAGTTGGCAATTCCTCTGTTGTTAAGAATGCGAGAGCAGGCAAATAACGCATGCAATATAAGTCATTTAGCTGTAATTACATTTTGGATGCAAAGATTCTAATTAATTTAATGTTCTGATTAGTTTAATATTCTAATTAAATTACATATTTATTTTTAAAGTTTTGTTTATTTGCGGAATCTCACTTATATCTCATTAAAGTTTCGGAAAAAAAAAACATGGTTGTTGTTGAATGGCGAAAGCGGCGATCCTGATGTTTTTTATTGCTTGTTTATTTAGAAATGACCATGAGGTAACGTAACAAAATTGGGAAGAAATCATTTGCAAGAATAGAAATGGATGTTAAATAAATATTTTATTGTATATGTAAAATATTACAACCATTATATGCATCTCTATTTTCGTATTTTATTACTTTTATCTGCAGATTTTAACAAAAATAAAACAACATCTGGTCAATTAATTGTCAATACGTTGGTTTAAATCACCTACATGTGTGCCAGTACAGCAATTCAACTCCTTTTTCCATCCGCTGTTCTGGACACTCAAGTGATCTCAGTCACACGAGCTAATGAAATCTGTGTCTAAATTAAATTTACCGTGTGTCGTGGCGCTAATGTAAAATGTGTCTAAATTGACAGTATGAAAAAAGAAAGATGCCAAAATTATTACAATTAACTATTAAACTCAAGTCCTTACGCAAAAAATGCACATTTGCACATCCTATCATTATACAAATCATTATTGTTCAGAAAGTATTTGTCGGGAACATTGCATTTTTTCTTTCTCGGTATCTTATTGTTTCTTTTCAAAGTTGTTTTGTATGGAAGCATTTTGTATCGGTAATATGTATACAAAGAACAATGTTTATTATTTCCTAAACGTAACCTACTTCACCCATTTAAAGTGAAATGGATAAAGACAAACTGAGAAAAACACTAAAAAGAGAACGGCCTGGTATGTCCTTAATCCCGGTGGAACTAATATTGTAACAAAGCAAAGTTATAACGTAAGTATGGGCTGCTTATTACTTGGTTTATAATTGCACACTGAACTGACATTAAGAATACAATCTAACGAAAGTTGAGTCAAATGAATGGTAGATCATTCAATATTGGACCGAAAAACAATAAAATATACAATGACTTATTGTGAAAAGCAGTCCTTTAATAGAATCCAAGATGAATACTGCTATTTAGTAAATCTGGGTGTAAGGAAGTAATAATAAGTCTGAACATATTCTGTCTTTGCAAAATGTTTGTGTAATAAAAGTCTCCGATCCTGAGTCTATAACCGCAACCTTTTGATCGAGAACACTGCAAGCATATTATAAAAGCTTTCTTGGTGTGCTGCAAGTTTCTCTTATGCAATGTCATGACAGGGCTGGGGTTAGACTTTGAAACCCTCCAATCAAGAGTCTAAAAACCCAATCTCTTTACCACAAACATTTCAGAGATACTATAAAAGCATTCCTGCATGCTGGCAGCACTGGAAATGCTATTTTCAGATTTGCGCGGACCTTACTGAAATCATTTATGTATATTGAGCTTAATTGTTGCATAAACATTGTATCTAAAGTCTTAAAGTTTTACCGTGCATACTAAATGGATAGTTCAGAGCAAAATCTTTCAGCTATGGACTGCTTCGTTGCTAATAGTTAATCTCAATTTGTTAACATGCAATCCGAACATCGAAGGACGTAGCGAAAGGCGTTCGTATCTACTTTCGTAAGTAAGGACGTACAGTCTTTTTGTACTTTAAACGCCAAAGCTTTAGAAATTTTAATAACAAAAAGAAATAAACCAACATCTCTCGTTTTCTGCCATGTTTGCATGGACGTTACCGACACACACAGATGAATAAACAACAACAGAAAATAAATAGAATACATGGCTGGGTACCTTATAAATGCTTTCATTTTCTATGATTGAAAGCTACACGTTATTGTTGAAAGCTGTACCGTTAGACGCGGCATAACAGTTTCACGAAACAGCTTCGTTTTAATGTTATTGACGGCTACATCATCGTTCCTATGAACTGCTTGCAATAAGAGGTACGGGCTTTTGGTTAGACGCCACTAAATAAGTTTGTTCTATACTTCTGCAACTTTTGCAACTTGTAAGAAGGTTCAGCTTCATAGACTGCACATACCGCCAAATTGCCAGTCGGTAACCGCCAAATTTCAATGAAACATGTACTGCCTGTAAAAGTGGATCAGTCCATTATTGTGCACAGGGGTTAAAGGCTATTGCTCTCTTTTAATTTTACATAGTTTCAGCTTCTTTTTGATACCAAAAGGTTAGATTACCTTCAAAATAGGAAATTTAATGCCAAAGCATAGCAATAGCAACAGACTGTTACTAAAGAAAAAAAGTCCATGTCACACATTCTACCTAGGTCGGTATTTAGTGTGACCACCCCTTTAAGAGTGGCACCAATAATAACGACGCCCGTAGCCAATGAAAACCTATATTTTATTTCGGTCGTCCAGTTAAGTAACATACATAAAAATCTAAATATCCTTTATATCGTTTATGAGATGTGCATATTTTTAAGACAGTTGTGTGTCCATTAAAAATTTTAAAATGGTATCCGACAGTGGACCAGATTTTCTTTCCTAACACAACTATATACTAGGTGTATTTATGGATGCCCGACATCTATGTTGGAAGTGAAACATAACACCTCATTCGTCATTATAAACATGAATTTCCTATCTGCACAGCTATTTTTAAGCTATGAAAAACTGTGACCATTATGATTTGATATAACGTTATATCATCATCCGGGCAATTTACTCTGACGTCGGTATTTATTTTTAGCAAAAATCCTCGCCGTTCGTATTTATAGGTTTGGAAAGAATAACAATATTGGCAATCTTTTCACGATTTGTACTATCTATCAATAAAGAAACTGTTAAAAATCATAATTCTTTAGACAAAAATATGATTTTATGCAGAAACTATGCTTAATTTTCCCACACCCATACCAAACAGGGGTAGGGTTTAATTAATTGTATTTTATTATGGCAACCCGTCGGATACCATTGTTAATCCACGAACCATAATGGACGTTATATGGTAAAAAATCGGGATCCTCAAATGTATTACTCATAAGTTTAATTGAAAAATACAAAAAAAAAACTGAATTACTGCACAGTTTGGGATGTACAATCATTTTTTTTCTATTTCTTTAGCAGAAATCACCACTGTTCTTATTTAAAGATTTAGAAAAATGAGCAATTATGGCGATTTTTTTACGATTTTTTACTGTCTTACAACAAAGGGAGTGCCAGAATTTACTTAAGATGAAAGTATGCATTTATGAAGCGATGGTGCCTATGATTTACCAAACATTTGACGCCTCAGTTAAGTCGGCTGCAGTTGTGCATATGGGAGAAGAATATGGATCGCTTTGTTTGGGTTTGTCTTCTGTGCCATGTAATATTTGTTTTGGATTGTTTTGTACCAATTACAGTGGGGGGGTGCGGGGGCGGAAAGAGGGGTTGCTTTTTGGGGGGTTAGTCCCCTGTGCCAATTACATGGTTGGGGGAGGTGGGGAGAGAGAAATGGGGGTTGCTTTTGCTTAGGTAAGTCTTCTGTGTCATGGACTATTTGTTTTGTATTGTTTTGTACCAGTTACTAGTATATCGTTAAAGGTGACTTTGTATTAATAAAGTTTTCGGAGGAACTGTCCGACACGAAACAATTGTATTATTAACTATTATGACAAGAACCATCTTGCTGAATCAAAATAAAACTGAACTTCTTTTATTGTTGTATTCTGTTATGCTTGCTTTAAATACTTTGTTTAAGTATATCATGCTTTTTGAGCTTGTAAAATAACTTTTTTATGAATTAAACAAAATTAACATGTTGTTATTGTTTATTTAAGTTGTTTGACCCGAAGGCCATTAATGTACTTCTTGCTTGCTGGGCACGAATTGACATTGACAAATACTGGAAATCGGGATTAGTCAATTCCCTGCTGAAAACTGCCCGATAACGGTCTACATTATTTGATTCAAAGTATTTAAAAATATTTCATATCGACGTGAAGTTATTAGCAAATATCTCAGAATAAAGCATTACTTTTTAATAGGTTTAGCATTAGTAAAAAATGAATATTTATTTAGCGGGAACGTTCCATTTTTTTCTAACCGCATTGGATCTTTAAGTATCCTAAAATTCTATAAAAGGAATGCATGAGGTGAAAACAAAACTACTAAAGGCAATATTTCCAGTTTGTGTTGCATACTCTGGTATGATTTCAGCATTAAACCATACTTAGAAGAATAATATCAATAAAATTGAATATGTCTGGTTGTTTGGGGGAAATTTTGTAAAAACTTTGTCTGATAAAAGATTAGATTTTTTTTTATTTCCGCATATCATTTTAGGTAAATGTCCCGATAAACAACCATTTTTAAAACCACTAAATGCACTATGCCGACGGTCTATTAGTAACGACAAACGATGGAGAGTGTAATCAATTAGCGAATCTCCTAAATACACCTTAAGCCGACGTCCTCGTCGTGATCGCAGTCGTGTTCACCAACTGGGTCTGAAGGACATTCAAAGATGCTAGTCTCTGATCCGATGCACTCAGTCTCATCAAGGAGAATCATACCCGCACCCTCGCCGAGTTCTTCATAAACACCAGCTCTGAAAATAGAAAAAATAAACCAACGCTAAATTTCGCAACAACAGGACTCCTTCTTCGTCGCATGTTCAAGGTACATTTGGACGGTCCTTTTGCTGACTAACGTTTCTGAAGCCTTTGATGGTTCTATTCTTGGCATAAAGGTTAATACAGCGATTAGGTCGTAGTTATTTTTCGCATATTGTAATAAGAATGACTTGTACCACAATAAATAATGTAATACAATATTACAAGGGATCACTTGAATAGCTGCAATGAGAAAATGCAGTCAAATTATTGTTTAAAGGCCGCGGCGTTTTTTTTAATATGTTAGGCGTCTGATCATAACAAACTAGTTTGAGCCGTTTTGGAGAAAGTGACCCTTATAGAATACATTTTTTATGTGGACGATAATGTACCAAACAATAAGAGGAAATTGCAGCTATTCTGTGTGACCTTTTTCATAGAAAAGAAAAGATTCCACTTCTAACAGTATGTCTTGCAACAAAAAATAAAGTATAGCTTCCAATCGTAAAAAGTAGCAGCATAAATAGACATTCGCAGCTGTTTGGCGAGATTTTGTTTAACAAAAGAAACCAAGGATGCCGAATTAAAAAAAAAGGCGCTTGCAGTTACAAATGTAGCAAACAACAAGGAAGAAAAAAACTAGCAGATATTCTAATTCCCATCAGGGTTACGGTTTCTTCGGTCGTTCTCAGAATGGCCATCTTGTTGAATGTGCATGCTCTCTGCAGCGCCTTGGATGTCTCACATCCGTGCTTTTTATTGTTCATCTCCATAATTAGCATGTGCTTGCTTTTAACATCTATATACGACAATAAGAAAACAGGTTAATTGATACAATAGTGCACCAATAACGTAAATGCATAAGAAGAAAGAGGCATGTGGTTCTATCTGGTATGTACCTACGCAAAAATGTTGAAAGTATCTTACAAGAAAGAACAAGGATTATTAGACACCGCAGAGACCATGCGCTTTCAGCAAGAAGAAGAATATCCTGGGAACTGAACAGTCTATCACATTTTCGGTTCATTCCATAAAAATGTGAGTATCTGGGATAGGAACTAGACTACCTTGTTTTCTTCCTTGTTGTCTGCTACATCTCCGCTACATCATTTTTTTGTCATTACACACTCCATTGTTTGCATACTTACATGTTTAATGTTTTGATTGCATCTTCTTTTGAATTGGTGCTACATGTTAGCCTGCTTTGGTTTTAAATTTTCGTTTACCGGTTTAAAGTTGTTGCAGCATCTCTGACTTTTTATGCACTGGCTTCTTTGTTGAAATTGCCGTTTGGACAAGATTGACACTGTGCAGTGTTGTACGGTATTGTGCTTCATTACAAATTGAATTAGCTTCTTGATATAGTGATTTTTGTAGGTAACTCTCAATGATATAAGTGTTTATAAAAACGGGAGTTATATAAAAAAAAGGGGGGGGGGCATAATTTGCAAAACGCACGGACCCAGGAAAGAACGTGTTCTGCTTCTAGATTGGCGGAATAAAACTTACTGGAACCCCAGTTGGCGGCAAGCCACGTTGGGGTTAACTCCACCGTCCCAATCACCGTCGTCACACACAGTTCCCCATGCACCACCAATATTCACTTCAAGAATTCCTGAACTAATTCCATCTGCACCAACCGTGGCCCTCAGACGTATCCGAGCTAAGTTTGAAACAGAAATAAAAGAAAACGTGTTACCTTGCATATGCTTTATCATACGTACAAAGCATTGTCGATCTGTTTTAAATAAACCGTTAAATCAAATTTAAAACAAAACTCAAAGAATAAACAGCATGTCTATAAACAGTGCCAGAATTTAAAAATCAGATTTTACGACAGTACCAGCAAAACAAGCATTATTTCAATTCATCAAGGACGTGCAGTTATATTTTAAAAACTAAACTGCAAGTATCTAACAATTTTAGATGTCCAAGGAATAGAAAATTTCAGGATGAGTACTTGGACTTTAAAGTGAGCTAAAAATAGTTCGAACAATTGGCCTTCAAACGCATAGCATATGATGTGCCATACACATTAGATAGTACCATCATGCATTAAACTTGCTTATAATTCAATAATGAAATTTAAGTTTAATGGAACACAATGAAAAATATATAACAAACATCAACTTCTCGGACATCAGCGTTAACAAGTGAAAATCTATCCCGTTTGATCCATGTGGTTCGAATTTGCCAAAATCGAAAAATCGATACGTGGTACGAAGTGAAAGTGGTACGAAGTAAACGTGGTACGAAGTCTAGTACAGCTATTAATCACTCGAAACACCTTGGCTGTATTTAAAAAATGGTCTTATCTCGATACCATAGAGTAATTAGGAATGACCCTATAACTCGACAACAGCAATGTGTCAACACAAGACTAAATAAATAAAAAAATAGAACGCCGATTACGAATTAGGACCCGTATTTTATCAAGTTGGAAGGGGAGTCAAGTGTTAATGTGCACCGGAAGTAGTACCCCGGACAGTTTTCTATTTTTGTTGTTCTTGTTGTTGTTGATATTTTAATGTAGACTCTTTTGTTTTGTGAGTGTATTTGTTATAATTAAAATAATCTCATCCAATATGGTGCAAAACAAAGCTTAGCCATTATATAAAAATGCAAAATAACTGCATTCCTATGCTCAATAATGTCGTGATTCGTTTAGACCGTAACTGAATAAGAAAATGTGCGGCTATGCTATGCAAAAATTACGGTGTATTTTTTCAGGGGAGGATAAACGTCTTCGCGACACATAACTTTTCTTTGCAGAGGCCCTGCTGTTATTAGATAATACATTGGTATATCTCTCAGTGTATTATTTTGGTGTTCCCAAAGAAACGGTTTGCTGTTAAATTGCTTCTAAAGTTGTGACATTTACTATAGAGTAAAGAACAAATTAGTGCCGTATAACCTAGAAAGTCCGCAAAATATTTTTCCCTACGTACAAATTTCAGTGAGCATTCCATATAAAGGCGTCGCGCTCCAGCGCGTCGCCAATGAAATAGTCTGTGTGAAAGCATCTCAAAAGATTAGTACAGTCATGACATCTCTTTTATTCATAACCGAGACACCGTTGATATCAACATATCGTCTAGTCTAAAGCTGTCAAGCAAACGTGATAACATACGTTATTAAATTGATAGCAGGCTTCAAAACAGATTTTATGTCGACGCAATGTTAAAATATCATCAACAAATGCGTTATATATGATTAAAAACACTACTAAATACAAATAAAACTTTTGATTAAAGATATATAGGCCTTGTGTATATATACGATTTTATATTGATACATAAAACTATTTTTCGATGCGGAAGCACAAACCCCAAAAATCGGCTGTGTTGTAAAGCGTTATCGTATAGAGGTAACTAAATCTAGTGACGTCGTCGTCCACGTATAGAATGTGACACTAGCTAAATGACAAAATTCTGAGGTATTCCAAGACGGGCCCATTCAGATATACAGGTTGACAACTTGGAGGTTTGTTTGTTTGTATGTTTGTTCGCTTTGTTTGTTTGTTTGTGAGTTTGTTTGTTGTTTGGATTTATCGTTGTACGGAGACAGTTTAAATATATTTCGTCATGGACAGCGGCGTTGTTTCTACATTACACTGTATTCACTTGCCCTCGCATATTTTTCATGAAAGAAAAACACTTCCTTCATAAGTGATTTCACTTTGTTTTACACAAAGCCCCAGCTATGCCAATTGTTAAAATACTGCCGAAGAACAACTTCTGCTATTTATGGCCTTTTCAAGAATTCCGTTTTACCATTTATTCTTTCCAGAAGACATGATTAGAATACGTAAATACAACTACAGAGAAAAATGGTTTCATACACGTATATACATTTGCTTCTATAAGAAGAAGCAGTCTGAGGACATGCTCTCTTAGGGAGCTTTTGATTTGGGTTTGTTTTTATATTGGTGTTGTTGCTGCAGTGGGCGTCATTGTTGCTGCCTCTGTTATTGTTGCTGTTGTTATTGTTATTGTTCAGTACAATGTAAAGACAACTTACGACAGTCTGGGAGTCCCGTACATGGCGCCGTCTCAACAGCTGGTCCAGCACAGTTAGATCCGCCAGACTGAGGTCTTGGGTTCGAGCAGGTGCGGTTGCGTGTCCGAATTGCCTGCGGGTCAGCCCTACTGACAGGTAAACAGGTGTCGTTACAAGGACTCCAGTCAGACCAGTTGGTCCAATCGCCGTCGACTGTTTAAGGATTGAAAAATTGGATTAACTCAACCGTTTAATAGTGATTTTATTATAATTCACTACAGAGCTGCACCAGGACTTCTTAGCGGTGTCAACTCTCTTGTCTTCTAGGCCTCTCACAGCGTGGTCTCGAGTCCCGCTCGTGGGAGGATGGAGAAGAGAGGGTGCTTTCATGTGAGCAGCTCTTCCAGTTCACCTGCGATGCGACGGCGGTTCTACCTAGACTTCTGTGATTTTGTATTCTACCAATAATGGCTTAACGTCGCTATACTTTACATACGTGTGTTGCTTCGATTTTAAAACAAACATGCACATTCAGTTACATATCTTCGTGTCTTACACAACTAACATGCATTAAGATAATGTACAAAACATACCTTTGCATGCTGGAAGGATGCAGGTGCGTGTTTCGTTGCTCGCTCCCGAACATGATGATCCCTGAACTCCCCTGACCGGAGTCATGCACATTCTATCCCGATTCTGCGTGGGCGCCATCGCGCCATCATCAAGGCAAGGCACACCGCAGTCCGACCAGCAGTGCCAGGTACTCCAGTGTTCTAGATCTGGACGTATAGCAAGGAAACACAATGATCACAGTCCGAGACGGTCCCTTAAAGGCAGTGCCCAACAGTTTGGGCCAAATATTTTTCCTCAAATTACCAAGCAAATCACTGTTACCTGAAAAGGTCCTGCAAAATGCAGTTCATTGATGCCCTTGATCTGTGTGAACATCGAAGCATAAATCCACACTCGTCATTGACACAGGTAGTTCCTATCTGAGCAGAGATAGCTCATTTTAAACTCAGAAAACCACGTGACAACATACTATTGATAGCACGTTTTATCGTCATTCAGGTAGTCCGCTTTGACGTCGACATCTATTTTTAGCAGAAATCACTATCCTGCTAATTTATATATTTGGAAAGAATGAACATTTAAATTGATCTATACTGTCCAACAATAAAGGTAGTTTTCAAAATTGTCACTACGTCGACGTCAGACTAAATGTATGAAATTTTGTAGAAATTATGCCTTACTTCCCCAAAACAGTGGAAAAATGTATCTTTTATATAAAAACTGCCGAATATTACCTTTAATCTATTAGAAAACCCTTTGGTGACAAGCAACAAAGAAAAAAACGGAACAGGTTAAAGAAACTTAAATTAAAAAACAAATCACTCTTGCAATGTTAATGTTTTTATTTAAAAGCGTTTTAAAAACTATACATCTCATTAAACGTATGAGAAAAAAAATAAAATGTAAAAAAATAAAACATCCTAAAAACTAAAATCTGAAATCACTTAGTATTCCAATAAGTTACATATCGAGAAGAGAAGCCAAGTTGATTGTATATTCCCGTACGGATATCGTTCCGAGAAAACCTTCGAGGTTCGGAAATTTTAATAGTTACACTATGAAGAGAGCGGCGCCAATTATAATGAGTGACTGAATTACGTCTGTGCAGTTGACGTCATATTATGTTATGACGTCAAGTCTCCATTCAAAACCCCAGTTGCTATGGACACACTCGAACATTTATACTAGCCATTATAATATTATAACAGATTTGTATTTTTAAACACATAACATATACCTGGACATCCGATGTTGACTGGTACAACGGTAGACGTGACATTCAGTGTTGTAGAGGGAACTCCTCCACGAACTAAACCTACATTGGCAGGCAGTTCACACACGGCCATTTCAAAGACGTCTGTCGAGGTCCGTCTGATTGGTCCTGTAGCAGAACTGGATGTAAGTGTTACATCGTCCAGTATCTCACAGCAAAGACTATGCAACAGAATGGTGACCATCATAGAGGAACAGCGTTGTCCTGAAACAAAAAACACTGGGATAGATCTTGTTTAAATATATGTAACTGTAAACGGTTTATAAAGTAGGGTTTGAGTAAATTAGCGAGGGAGAGAGAGAGAGAGAGAGAGAGAGAGAGAGAGGGGGGGGGGAGACTGAGGGAGGGAGATAGACAGAGAATGAGGGAGACGGTATGGAGAGGTAGATGGAGGAGAGACAGAGAGTGAGAGAAAATGATTTGTGTTCATTAGACGCGGTGGAAGGACAGGGCTGTTCAAAGTAGAAAATCGACTGTTGTATACATGAACGTGTGACTGAACTTGGTTTAAACCTTATTACGCGTGATGTCGATGGATCGGAACAGAATCTGTTTAAGTTCCTATCTCTGAAAGGAATTTATATCTATTTTCACTTTTTTTTCTTTTCAGAAATTTTAATTTGAATGCGAATAGCCTTCAAAAGTTTTGATAAAGCGGGTTACAAGTAAATGTTCTTGGTGAGGATCTTAATATTTAAAATAACCTTAACATCTGCATATATGGATGCCTACGTCTTTTTGGCATGTATAGATTAATATACACATACGAGTTTGTATAGGTATTTAGTATAATGTTGCTATTTTTTTCGATGAGTCTGATGAGTATATACCATTGAATACTCCCTTGTATTAATACAGGCTGCTCTCTTGTGTCAGCATTTCCAGACTCATACAGGAGGTCAGACTAACGACAAAAAAAATGTAAAAGGTGGTATTCGAAAGTTTTTCTATATCAAATATGTATAATAAATTTTACCCTTGTTTGAAGGAATGAGAGACATAAATGAATGGTCTCCCCTGAATAATGCCTAAATGCAAGTAGGTCCTTTCATTTGTTTTACTCGGTTTTTATGCTTGTGCTCTTTGGAGTGTATGTTGACTTTTCTGCCTTTCTTATGATACCCAGGTTAATCATCACCAATAAACATTAACATTTTCTTTTTTAAATAATTTTAAGCTTACATTTATGCAAAAGTAAGAAATAACTGTTTGTTATTGCAATAACTACAAAAGCACAGGGGATAAATTCAAAGAATTTCAAATACAAGGACCTACCTACTGTTTGGAATACCTCGGATATTAACTAACAAGGGAGACAATTTCCATTTCACCAATGTACCCCATTAGAGCATAATTTCATTGGGGAAAAAAACTTCAAACTTTGGTCTAATAAAAGCTTATTTTGTACACTCCCTCAATTGTCAGATGGACACGTCGTGAAATAAGTCGTTCTAACTATTCATTCTTTCCAAATTTATAAATAAGCACATAAAAAAAGATGTCGACGTCAGACTGCTGCTGCCGATGATGATGATGTTGTTGATGATGATGATGATGATGTGATGCTGATGCTAATGCTGCTGTATAAGTGGGTTGGGGGGTCAAACTTTCGGATATTGTCTGTAAACAAAGAAATAAGCCAATTTCCTGATGAAAGCCACATTACCTTGACAAAGCAGGTTGACAGTGGCTGGTACATTGGGAGCTACTGTAAGGGTTGCAGTAAGGAATCCGGTTTTTCTTAGCTGCACCTGAGTGTTTGCACACGGTATTTCAATCGTGTACTGTCCAGGGCTCGTCTCATTGGAAGAAATGCCGCCACCAGTTGATAAGAAAAATTGGACATCTGCAGAAAAAAAGATAGAAATGTTAATGTTTACACGTAACTGATAAACAACATGATAAATGCAGCTTTGTATAAATAATTAACATTGCGTATTTGTTTATTAATTCAATTTCATATATAATTGACGATGTGTTGTTGTTTGTGGTTGTGGTGGTTGTTGTTGTTGTTGTTGTTGTTGTTGTTGTTGTTGTTGTTGTTGTTGTTGTTGTTGTTTGAAAATTTTGCTATATATATAATTTACGATGTGTTGTTTTCAATAAATTCAGCTTTATTTATAATTGACGATTTTTATTTCTGATAAATTAAGCTTTAAATATAAATGACAAATGACAATGTGTATATTTGATAAATTCAACTTTATATATAATAATAAAATCTGGTAATAGAAACGTTCTTATTAAAAACATAAAGTCGTATCTATATGATTGCTTATTGACGAAAAAAGGTATAAAATAAATACCCATACATATAATCGGACGACCGAAAACGCTGAGTTTAAAATGAACTCCAAGTTGTTTATTTCATCAATATTAAAGTCATGTGTTTTGAATCTAAAAATCCCAAATGCGCCATTCTTTTCCGATTGATAAAAACTTCAGACAGAGATGTTGAATTGATACGAACGACCTCTCTCGTACATAACTTGGAATAGAGACTCAGAAGTCATTGAAGCCCCGGGCGGGATATCGCAGATATCTCGGCCTAGTAGATAATGCATAGTCAGAGGAACACTCGTTCTAATTACAGTTTGTTCCCCGTTTTTATCCTTCCCTTAAGTCACTGAAAGATGATCCTCCGCGTCATTGTTCATTCATATATATGCATTTCAATTATACCTGCATTACACAACATAATCACTTCTATTTTAAACAGGTTACAATATGTCCATGCCTGGACACACCTGACTTGTCTCGTCTGCATACATATGTGTTTCTGTCATGCACTACTTCGTCTGACGACTGGCTGTGAGTAGTTCAGGTAATACTGGGTCGGTTCGTCGTGGTTTCGAAATTAAGCGACACCGCCCAACAATATTTTATAACAAATCCACTTTGTTCCTCAATAAAGATTTTTTTTAATCAGAAATTTTTAACTTCAGTATCTATACATTTTTCCTATTCTCCACATGCAATTATCTCGTTGATTGATAGTTAGGCCTTTTATTGGACGAACAGATTGTTTGTCCTTACAAGAAAGGACTATTTCTTTTTGTATAAAAACTGAGGTGGGATCATTTCAAAACAGAAATTGGACTAAGGGGATTCAGAAAAGTAGTATAGATAATGTTACAAATTGTGCAATTTGTTTCATTTTCAAACAAAGCATTTCTAACGTGGCTTGTGATATGATTTTTTTTTTCTAAACTGCTATCATTTAACGTGCTTGGGTTATTTCATTCTTCCCGTAACCTAGGTCGGGTTTTGCTACGCGGCTTTTGGCGTTAAGTTAAACAACTAACAAAACGATCACAAAACAAAAATAATAATGTGAAATATGAAAGAATATATATTCGTCGTCATGAAAGTTTGTGTTACATCAACATCATGACGGTAACTGAAACTACAGTTCATGTATTGTAGTGTGGATGTACTGCATTGTATTGCAATCGCATTTGTTATCATTCATATATTATATTACATGGCATTGCAATATACCTACCTACCTGTTGCAAGGGCGTCCGTGGCCGAGCAGTTAGAGTCGGCGACTTGTAACTCTCGGGACCCTCACCGCGTAGGTTCAAGTCCCGGTAATTGCGAGACGTTTTAGATGGGGACGTTTTTCAGCTAACATGCAGTGAGCCGGTAGTTCTACCCAGGCATAAGTCTGCAGAACATCGCCAGTATGACCATAGCTATGGCGGTGCGATATAACAAAAATCAAAACAAATCAAATAAACCCACCTGTTACGGGCTTCTGGCAATCCCCTGACCGAGTGTTTAAAGTAGTTCGGCATGGTTCGACGAGGTGCAAGTTCCCCAACAGGATAAGAACCAGACATGATATCACGGACACGCACTGCATCTCTGTATCAAATATATATTTAACTTGTAATTTTAACAGAACAGAAAACATTTAAGATAGTATCCGACAGTTTGCTTTTATCTTATATATGTTATAATATCTGACCTCCGTTTGGAATATTTGTGCATAATTTTTGTAAAAACACCATTAATTAGTCTAAGCTTTGACGATTTTGAACATGATCCCTAATATGGGGCAGAAAACTCGTAATTCAACACACTCAAAATGTTCATTCTTTTTAAATCTATAAATAAGAACGATTGGGATTTCTGAAAAAATAGACATTGACGTCACAGCGGATGACGTGGATGAGCAAAAAAATAAAAGGTCACGTGGTTGTCTAAGTTTGAAATAGCTAACTATGCAGCTCGGCTGAGATTGGAAATACATTTTGTAATGACGATTGTGGCATTATGGTACACTTTCCAGACAGGTGTAGGACATCAATAAACATCATTTTGCGAGATCTGTTCAGGTAACAATAGTTTATTATGATGTGTAGTGAAAATATTTTTGATCCAAACTGTCGGGTATCGTCTTTAAGAGATAAACAATAAGCTCTCCATATATATGCACTTGCATACATGACGTTGCTGGTATTATACAGTTATTTTAAGCCAATCGTGAAGCAAAAAAAAAAAAACGGCTTGATGCCTCGGTTTAAAATGACACCACCGAAACCGTTTAGCATGTTCCCTTAACAGCCAGGAAATTTTTTTGTTTTCTGATCTTTAGCTGAATGACTGCATAAACAAAACAAAAAATAATTCAGTAGTTTATAAAACAAAATAAAACGCTATTATGTTGTTATCGATTGCGCTACGCCATAAGGCATAGATTCGTATTATTGACTGGACAACTGTTAAACATTTGTGTATATCAATGACACATTGGAACACCTGAAAATGCAGCTTAAGGATCCTCCTTCGCAGAGTTATCGTTCGTTATTCTCACATAATTATTATACAAAAAAGTCGTTGATGCGAAGCATTCAAAGGCGACGCAAAAAGTGGAATAGGAAAACAGACATGTCTGAAAAATAATGGTTTTTATTTGAAAGTTTTCAGTGTACTATAAATCTTGAGAAATAGGTTTTCAAGATGTTGCATATGTAGAAAAAAAGTTGCAACATTATTATATTAACTTTTAATCTAAAGTGTACAAGCAGAAATTGCACACGTGCAGCAGCCTCACATTACACAAATAATTATTGTTCATATAGTATTTTTCTAAGTTATGTTGAAAGATACAGATACACACAAATAAACACAAAAATAAATAAATAAAATAATAAGCACGCTTTTTACCGAATTTGGACCCGTATTTTATTTATTAGGTAAGGTCCGAAAAGCAAACTTTCCCCATCTGCAATTTTCCAATCTCCTCACAGCGATTACGTCACGCGTTGCTACTTAAATCTCTGCCCCCCGTTGTGTCAACACACGGTCAAAATGACCTGTGTGATTGCACTCGGTGTATTGTGGGTAAAGAAGTTCTTCAACATGGCTGTTATGAATACGGAAGTGATTACTAAAATGAACAAAACAAGTACGAAGAGGTATACAACAGATTATTTTGGCATTTTTTTTATAAATTCTAATAGTTAAAATATGTTTCGTGCAAAAATTTTGAACTAAGATTTGTAAACGGTCCAGACTTTAACGTAGTGACGTCACACGCTATGTATAATGGACATATTACTGTTTAACGAAAGCGAAAGTAGCAAAACTTGCTCATCGTATTTTTTTCCATTTATCTATAAATATCAAGACTTTAAAAGTTTCTGGACATAGAATAAGGCCTTAGAATACGGTTGTTTAGTCATGTATCTTAATTCAATGAATATTATAATCGAACGTATTTCCTACGCGGAACTATTTTTTATGTAGGCACAAATCTCAAATTTTGGGTGAGTTATGAGTCGTAGTATAGAGATGACTTAAACGTAGTGACGTCACGCTATGTATAGAATGCTCTGCCCCCAGCAAGGATCACGTGACGATAGAGTATCACATGAAGCAAACATGGCGGCCTCCATAAACTTTAAAATTTGACTTTCATATTTTCATATTTTTTCATATTTTAAGTAACTTTTTATTTTTAATGACATAAATTAATATTTTTGAAGGAAAGATGCTACATTTTGAGGAGATAAGTCCAGAAAAAAAATGAAAATAAAAACTATCCGCCTGTATTTAGGCGAAAACCTTGCTGGTGGCAGTGATATAATGTACTGTCAAGGGAAGTAATCACTGCGGGGAGTTTGGCAATTTTCAGAGAGCATCCCATATACAGGCGTCGCGCTCCAGCGCGTGGCCAATTATTAACTATTTTCGTAAGTAAAGGGACTTAACTCTATCTATTAAAAACTACATCCGTACCTCCCTTGTGAGTAGGCATTTGGTATATAGTTGCCGCATAAAACTTCAGATTTTTGAACTTTTTAAACTTTTGAAAAACTCTTAAGATTGAAGCATGCGCATAAAATAGAATCTTATTAATTGAGATAAGAATTTATTAAAAAGGTTGAGAGCTTTTATTTAGAAATAAGCAAATTACAATTTAATGTATTATATATCTTATATAAAGTATATGAATATACCTACGCAAAACGAAGATAACTAAAACATTTCTTTATTTTCGAAAATAGGCTCACGGCCATGAATAACAAGATAAGATTTAGAGGTTTGTTATGTTTTAGAGCTTCGTGCATATGATGCGCAAAGTGTTTAAATCAAAAATATATTGTTTTGGTATGAAAATGTCAGATTTCTTCAATAATTTATCAATAACTATGTATTTTTTATTCTGTATTTTTACGCAAAGCAGAAACTACTGATAAGTATCTAAACCATACACGTAGATAAAAAACTAAATAAATTACTGATATTATTTAAATTAACAATATTCAAATACTTCATCTTTATCCCATGTATATTTCACAAGATAAGTGTGTGGGCGATTTGAAATTTTCATTTTCAAATTCCTCACCGACATTTTGCCTGACGTCATATCGAGTCATTTGGCCTAAATTACGCTGAGCCTTTAACAGAGATTAATGAAAGAACCGACAGTGTAGGAGAGTGGTATTATCCCGCGTTCCGATTAAAATTCAAGAAAGAGCACAGCTTCCTGTACGCGGAATACGTAGCTGCGTACACATTGTCTCCAAAGAATGAAAAAATAAAACAATTAAATCTGCAGTAAACACCTAACGCTAGAAGGAGGGGAACAGAACAGAACAGAACAGATCTTTATTCATGACTTGTACATCAGTACATCGTCAAAATGGAAATTAAAGAATACAAATAGTACAAATAAGTGGTGCAATGGCAAATAGAGTATGTCGTTTAAGAAAGAGAACTAACGAGAATAAGACATATTTGCAAAAACAAACAATACTTTTAAGAAAAAAAGAAAAAAAAGGAGATAACTCCCTGTAACTTTTAGAGAGGGGGGGGGATATGTATATTTATTGCAATCAAACAGTACCGCTATTTGCACCGTGTAAAATATGTTTTACTGCTTAATCAATTTAGTAACTTTTTCTGTAGCTCCATGTATGGAACAAATTTAGTACTTTTATATTTCAGATCAGAACCGTTCAGGTAATTACGTTATAAGACGGTCTAACAGTAATGTTTACCTAAAATCTAATTATATCTTGATACCGAAACCTCCCCAGAAGAAACCATGCACGATCTAAAAAAAACAAAATGTTTTCCGGGACAGCATGCCCCGGACCCCTCCTTCTACAGGCCACGCGTATACGTCATATTCTGCCTAGCTACGCCCCTTACGCTATCCAAGGCGGCGCGGTGAGCATGCACATTCATCAAGAAGATGAATATCCTGGAAACAGACCCCAAGTCTCACACTTCCAGCGTAAGAGTGACGATTTTGACCCGCAAATCAAGCTTTCATGCTCGTACAATCAAATTTCACTCATAAAGATCTAGCATTATTTTTAGAACTTATTTTTTCGGAAACCCTAAATTTAGCGATTAGTTATCGACTAAACTGGCATAAAAAGCACAGAGTATTGTCAACATTCTAGAAAGAATGAAATTCCGAAATGGACATTCATTAATCCAGTGAAGACTTCGAGATCCTCAACTCATTTCATGTGCCTCCTATGTTCAAGAGTTAAAATGACTGTTTAAATTTATTTTTGCAAATATAAGTATTGAAATTCCCAAAGGTTAGCCTTGTCTTGAACTTATTCGCATCATCAGATTTTTATGAAACTGAACGCGAATAAAATTCAAACGAATCCTTGGTGTTCTTCCAGCAACATTCACCGATTAGAAACGCCTCGGCTATTTCACAAATCATATCTCTGATGTATGACGAGAAAACCCCGCGAAAACAAACATAAGAATAAGAATATATGACATAGTCCTATGAGCATTGCAACATAAAGTAAACTCTGAAAAGGCACATGACACAGGTATTTCACTCACATGCAAGCAAAGTGAAAAGTAAGAACAAATTCGTGATGAGTCATTTAACCAAAAGAGCAAACCCGACAGTTACCGCCTTGGAACGGTCAGTCGGCAATATGGACCGACTGGCGGCAATATTGGCCGAGTTTGGTGCTTAAACCGGTTTTACAGAGTTTTAACCTCGCACTTCCTGATGGGTTTCTCAAATGCTAGCAATGAAAAGAAAACCGATCTATTTGAATACAAAATGTCCAAGCGCTGATGTTTTCTTTGATAAGTTATGACGAAAGTAGTGACGTCATTGAAAAATAATGTCTAGAGTTTAGAAAGGAAAGTGGTATTATTTCGAAAAACTAAACAATAATGGTTGATTATATGTGAAATAAACATTTTGAATCAAGACCAGAGAAGAATAAAGGTTGTAGCATCCTGTTCATGTGAAGATGGAATTGAGGAACCAAAGTCCAATGTTCATCAAAGGAAATACACGAAACAACCCTTATAGGCTGAATTATGACGTCATCAAAACAACAAAGATAAACGTTTTGTTATATTTACTGAAAATTACAAATTAAATGGATGAATGGAAGTTCATAGGATGAAATAATTTTATAAACTACACCTCTAGAACTTTTTATATCGTATTCTTGTCGAACAAAACAATAGCAATTCTCTAAGTATTATTGCCAATCTGAACTCCTCGGGTAATTCCGTCCTCGGGACAATCATCGTAAATTATCCGTGGTGTTCCGATTGTATTATTGCACCAGATACATCCGAGGGATAATTGCCCGGGGAGTTCCGGTTGCAACATTAACGATACGGTACAAAATTAATACAGAATTAATTATATTAAACCCGCTAATCACATCAACAAAAGTTCTTGGAATAAAGGTCAGACTGTGGCATTATGCATGAATATTTAATAATTTGACAACCATAAATTGATTAAGAATAGAAATTGTAAATGTCAAATATTAATATTGAAAGACTTACCGATTTTAAAAAACGCAGTCTTCTGTGATCACATTGAATGCCAGTTAATATCAAAATTGATGAAAAATTTATCCTTTTATAGGCTCTTTACTAAATCAATATGATCTTTCATTTGAGAGTATCGAACCAATCGGTGTCAAGCATCAAGCGTTAATGAACATTATTTAAATGAGATCAGTTGACTGGCAGTTAGGGTGTGGCTAAATCAAGTTTAGTTTAGGTTAGTTTATTTATTCATTTATATCGTTTAACCATTTTCATTAAAGTCAGGCATTTAACGATGTCTTTCGTCCGTCGATGTGTTTTATTTTTTAAAACCAGTTTGCCTCTTTCTGTGAGAAAAATAATTTTGTTTAAACTGGTGGGTAGATAATTAACTACTGCTTTAATATGCTAGTATTTTACACATAAAACGTTATTGCGCATTGTGATCGAAATTAACGGAATCGAAATCTCAAGATCTGCCCACATATCCTAAGACACCAACTCTGGGAGAATGTTAAGAAAAGATATAATTTTCAATATTATCAATAATCGGTTCACTTTAATATCAAACCACAGCTGGAGAAATAAGCAGAAAATATGCTTGCCCAAAGACTAGCTTCTTGTGGTCGGTCGAGGGCTCAAACCCGAGATCTTCTGGTCCAGATTAACATAGCTCGGCTACTAGATCACGGGTCTTTATCAGGGGACTTAAGTTTGCCAATCTTCAAGCAAAACATATGGATGTGCGTTTCAGAGAACAATAACCTTTGTCACAACAAAGAAAGACAGGCAGAACAGTCGTCATACAAGGATGTTTTAATAAAATATTGTTGTTGTTGTTGTTTGTATTCTTGTTGTTGTTGTTTTGATGTTGTTTTGTTGTTATTGTTGTTTTTTTGGTTTGTTTTGTCATAGTTTATCTTTTACGACATTGTTTCAGCAACTATGATGATTTGATTTTTATCTTTCGGAAGATGTGTCCACTGAGTTTAAAATGCCTCATAGTCATTGGCCACTTGTTGTTGTTGTGTTGTTTTCAAGACAGCGGGGTACATGTTTGTAGCATAGTGTAACGTGCAACGCAGGCCGGCTTGCTTGCCATATGCCAATGTGTAGAAGGTGATGGTAAAAAAAAAACACATTCGATGACGACGCAGGTCGGTGAACTCCAACGGCCACCTATCCATACACCAACCAAACTAACCGTTGTTTAACCGCGCCAAAAGAAGCTTAGACCGCGTCGCTAGAGAGTTAACCCGGCATCGAGGCTGGTTTGAACTGCTTGTATATTTTCAGTTGTAACAGAGGTTGGACGTGTCCACTCTGTTGACAAGGCTTAAGGTTCGAACCATATCAGACAATTACAAAATAATGGTTTGTCAATGTACTATTTGTTTGTTTGTTTGTTTGTTAGTTTGAAAGTAATGTTTTCTAGTAAAACATCTTTACACGATTTCTATTTTTTTATATTTTTAAAACTTAGAAACAGCAATTTGATCTAAAATGAGTTTTTACCAACTGATCCTTATCAATATTATATGCATCATATATTGTTTGTATCATTTGATTTACCATTTTAGCCGACTACCCACAGTGACATTTCGAATTTCATAATGTTCTTTTAATTACATTGGTTCATAAAGATCATTATCATTATATAAAATCGTGATCTATCATATACAGAAATTGTAACTACAAGTATTTTTCCGTAAGGTGTGTTGTTTCAAATTTACTGTATGATTTTTATTAAACATTAATTTGACATAGCATACTAATGATCGGTTAGGTCTGATGTCAAAATCAATAAACACGAACCCTCAAACGGCATGCCTCTCATTAGAAAATAATTAACATCAAATTAGTGAAAACCTTTCGGTAAGTACAAATTGGTGAGTAACACCTGTACCGAGAATTTCAGTGAAATAACATCAAAGGAATAGTGTGTGTTTCGTCTCAAACTGCCAATTAATGTCACCAAAGCGTTGATAGTGCCCTCGAGCTTCAATAAGAACTGAACATAACATATTTTATGAAAAAGTTGGCTGTCAATCGCTCCCCTCCAACGTCACTACAAGCTTTCTCCCTAATCATTTCCCCTTTTCTAAATACTTATCATTACAAAATTGCTTAAACTATGCCAATACCATTAATTCAATGTAGTTTTAAGTTCTTTTACGACTGTGTTGTCATGCAGAAAATACAATGCTTAATACATATACTTTACTGCGATGATAAAATTATTTTTGCTCTTTCTTGTTTAAACCGTTTCTTATTTGTACCACTCACTTTTTACTATTTGTTACTAATTAAGAGACAACGATAAAGTCCAGTGCTTTCAAATGAAAGGATTTATTATTTGGACTACCTTGGATTTTTCCTCTTTTTCTTTTTTTTTTGTTTTTGTTTTTTTTTTTGTTTATTAATATATTTTTTGTTTTGTTTGTTGTTTTTGTTTGTTTTTATTGTTTGTTTGCTGTTGTTGTTTAAGGAAATTCATTTTTGTGTTCATTGCATTAGTCATGGCCACGTGAAAAAGTCACAAGGCATACGAAATTAATATAACACCAGAAACAGCACGGATGTGAGACATCCAAATCGCCACAGAAAGGAAGCACTTTAAACAAGAAATTCTTGTCAGTATACTCTATTACACTGTCGATTGATTACATAAATATGTAACAGTTACAAACCGTATTTTTAAGAGCAAGACTATCTACCACTATGCTTTGTTTCCTTGTTGTCTGCTACATCTGTAATTACAAGCTACATTGTTAACATCGGCATACTCGGTTTCCTTTGTTAAACAAGACATCGCCAAACAGTGCGAATTCCTGTAAATGACAACTGCTTTTTTCACAATTGCAAGCTACTCTGTATTGTTTCAAGCTACACTTTTCAAGATACACTTTTGAATGTGGAATACACGGTTCTTTTCTCTGAAAAAGGTCTTACAGAACAGCTGCGATTTCCTGATATTGCCTGCTACACTATCGACCCATATAAAAATGTAATCTATGAAGGAACTCAGTGACTCGTATCTGTAGAAATTCCAAGTAAAACCATACACTGTATTGTTTATATTCAACGAACTAATCATGCATAAAATATCCGTTTATCCAGTAAGTATCCATTAAGTGAGAAGCTTAGGATAGAACAAATGCAATGCTGAATCTCCAATTGAAGAGATTCAAAAATAGGGTTAAAATGTTTCAAAACAGTTGGTTGAGGGTTCGAATCCCGGTATGAGCTCGCATGGTCAACTTTTTTTCTTCCTACTTTTTCTCTTTGACATTTTTTTTGCATCACTCAACCAGATGTAGAATCAAACATTTTAAGTTTTTAGTTTTTATTTTATAAACTGAATTTTGATTGAATTATTTGTGCTAAATTTGATTCTAAATTTATTACCAGATATATTCAAAGTTTAAAAACATCAAAACCATCAGGTGAAATTATTTTATATTTTGCAGCATCAATCAAAATACTTTATAGAACATTTTGGGCTACACTGAAATAGATTGTTTGACTATCAAGAGCTCAGCGACTTTTTTTTATAAAGCACAGTCAGCAGAAAAAAGGGGAAAAGAAGCCTAAACGTGTTGGGATTGTAAACAATTAATTATATATTTGGATTAATTTGAGTCAAACCAGTCAAGTAACATGTTTGATTGGTTTGTCTAATGCTATATTTTGTTTCCAAACGATACTCAGTAGCAAAACACTTCTCCTAAAGAGGATATAATATAATATTTGGAGTTTGCTTATTTCTAAAAATGAGACACATATAATACCAATTTAAAAAATAATATCCATAAATTCAAAATTGGATGGAGAATTTTCTTAAAATTTGGCATACACGTCTACATCAAAGTAAACAACTCATCCGTCGTATTTTAAAATTCTATATATATTCTTTTACACTTGGTTTACCTTAACTCTATGTTTAGACCGAACCTGGTAGCCCCAGGTACGGGAGGCCCAGGTTCGATCCAGGGCCGCGACATACCGAAGTCTTTAAAAATGGTAGTGGTATAGCTCCCTTGCTATCGCTTCTTCTTAAGAGGGTATAAAGTAATATTAAGCTTTTTCACTCTAGCTTTACACTGCATGTACATTATCCACACGATATTTTTGCACAAAAATACCACCTTTGATTAAGATATATAAATCCAACAGTTCATTAAGAGATATTTTGTATAAGTCTGAGCCTATCTTGTACATTGACCAAATTGAATCCAAAATTGAACAACAAATTCGACCACACACCTCAGACACCTCAGACACCTTCGCAGTGAGCTCCATTTATATCATTCGGATCTTTAGTTCAAGACACCCTTGTAACCCGAATCTAAAAATCCCGAGTGCGCCATTTCTCTCCGAACGCTTGCGGTATTTTTCAAGTAACCGCAAGTTTTCACACCATTTTAACACCATTTGTAATTTAAATAAACCTCCAATACATTATAAACCTAAAACATTATAAACATATTTATCTCCATTGCGTCAAAAATCTAAACATAAATGGATGAAAGCCTGTCACAGGGGTACGTGAGATTAACGAAATATAACTCTGCGTCGGATGATGCGAGCCTTGGTGTATTATTCATATCATCTTACAAGAAAGAACTAGGATGTAAGACATCCAATGCGCCGTAGAGAGCATGCGCTTTAAACAAGACCATGAACTAAACATTATCTTACACTGTTGATTAATTACGCAAATAATTGACGCTAACGAACCATAACTCTGATGGGAAGCAGAGTATTTGCCACTTTGTTTTCCTTGTTCTCTGCTATATCTATACTTATAAGTTGCATTGATTACATCGTTATACTTGGTTTCTTTTGTAAGACCATACTTCGCCAAACAGTTGCGATTTCTTATAAATCCAGCTTTTGCTTTTTTGTTCAGTGCGCTAGTTACAACTACAACATCCAAGTCGTAAGCGTCCTTTTGCCCAATCGAAGGCGAGTCAGCTCACAGTCCCTACGCAAAAATATAGTCCTTCATGTATCGATCAACTTTTGAACAACACATGATTGCATGACATCAGTAAACGTGAACAAACTAATTTTCTGCAGGTTCTCCGCACCATCAGTTAACGGTGCAAATTGCATCTGTTTTTAATAGATAAAAAAAAACTTGATTAAATTCCCACGCTTTCTTATGCCCGACCGAACATGGATCAGCTTAGAGTCCTTACGCAAAAATAAAGTCCTATATTTAACGATTAACTTTTGAAAGACGACCAAACACGATTAGGTCACGTGGCCACGCTCATTTTATCCAGGTTCTCATCATAAATTAAAGGGACAAAATGCATCTCTTATAAATAAATCAATGAAAGAATTTATAAAATAAAACTTCTTGCGGATGTATACGTACTAGTCGCTGGCTTAATTAGAGACAGAATCTAAAGTAAAGTAACAAGGCTTCATCGCAGGTAGCTTCTGTCCCTAATACAAATATTATTTTCTGAGAAACTAAATGAAAGAATGCTTATTAAGCTTTGTACAGTTGCCAGAATAAATAAAGGTCACGATCTTGTCTCACAAACACCGACATCGTGTTATTGACCAATACACTATTGTCCCCATAAAAGAAAATCTCATCTCTCAAGATCGGCATCATGTAAACAAAAAGAAACCTGTCGTCTGGGACATGCAAAGCCACAGGCAAAGCAACGGCGATTAACATTGCGTCAGAACACAGTTTTATGCCCTAAGTTACCCAAGAACAGGAAACAGAACAAGACAAAAGAGTCCCTGTTTCTGCTGACGAATACTGATTAAAAGTTGAATGAAGAAGACTGATTAAATGGCATCTTTGTACAAAGTATGTGTAAATCAGTCAGTAAATGTCAGTTTTGATGGAAGTTTAATGATAGCTTGTTGCAAATCAGCTATTGAACAGGGATGTCTTTGGCCTGTTTACCGCCAAGATTATTGACCTGTCAAGTCACAAGATATACTTTTGAAATTATTGGTCTAGACTACTGATCAACATGCAATTTCATGCGGCTAGAAAATGTCTCAATATATTGTATTACAAAGTTCAGGTAAGATTTTTTTGTTCGGGAAGTAAACAAAAATGTTCTGTTCACAGATGCTTATATGAAACATATAGTGAAAAATACTGTGTTCTTAGGCCTGATATTGTTTTTCAAGTCCGAGCACGAAAACGGGTATAGAGTGTAGCATTTGTAATAAGTGTAGAAAAACACCATGATCGACGTCTTCTGAAAGTTAAACAACAATCGAAATCAAACTACGAAACTTTTGTTTACCGGAATTGCTACAAGGATTGGCTCACCAAATACACGTGTCGATAGTTTGACAGTAATAAAAAGACATGTGCATATTGCAATATGCACTATTGAATGAAAAACGACCTATCTACCCATTGGTACCAACAGATTTCTTGAGGTCTGCATTAGGACGTTTAAGGTGAGTCATTAACATGAAAATGCTTAAAGGTCCCAAACTTTTGTACAACGAGCTACACAGTATGAGGTATTATAAGCAAATTGGTGTATCTACATGATAAATATTAGTCTATTAAAATCAAAACTAATTAAAATTCTTTTAAAATGTCTCAGTTAAAGACTAGAATCTTATTTTTTCAGACTAGCTGCATTATTATTTCAAGCATAATTATAAATAAAATTAGTGCAAACTATTAAGTATTTTACAAATCATAAACCTTTACTGTTTCATTTTTATTATTTATCATTTTTATTTCACATTAATGTAACTGTAAAATATCTTAAATAAGGCTTATGTTTTGTTTTGTTTTGTTTTGTTTTGTTTTTGTTACATCGCACCGGCACAATTATGGTTATATGGCGATATTCAGTTAATTATTGGTGAAGGAAAACCCCAGACGTATGTCTGGGTAGAACCACCGGTGCACCGCAGGTTAGCCGAAAAACCTCCCCACACGAAAGTTCTCACCCAGACTGGGACTCGAACCAACGAGGCGAGGGGCTGAGGAGTTTTAAGTCAGCGACTCCAACTGCTCGTCACCGGGCGCCCCCTTAAATACGGCTAAAATGACATTTAGTATTACATAAATAATTTCTTGCAATGTAATTAACTGTAGTGAACTTGCTGTTGAAACTTAACCTTGTCTTAACATATTGTTCATATGTACAGATTCACAGAAGCCAATCGATAGGCACATTCAAGTATTTATTAAAGAAAAAAGAAACAAGATCTATGCCGGATAGTAATTTTAATCCTACTTTCACGCATAAATGTGCAGGATAAAGCCTTGCCGGATAAACTTAGTGCTATCCAGTCAATAGGTCACGTGACTTAACCGCGCGTATGAATACACTGTTTACATTAGCTATGTTCACGCGCTCTTAATGAAACGTGTAATTAATGCTTTTTCGCCGATTTATGTAATCATTTATGGATTTTTTTAACATTTATATATGTTGACATGGAGATTAAAAATATAAAAAAATGAACGGAGGTTCATATCTAAGGAAGGAGTAAAGCGACTATTTTTTCCGTTATTTTTCCTTCAATCTTACCGCCTGTACGTTAGTCATAACTCCTAAGCATCTACACATATTTTACGCGCATGGTTTGATCAGCATGTATGAATGAACAATATCTGTTTAGGAGTCATGATTAACTTAAAGGCGGTAATCGACAATCTGAACCAACATTTTTATTCAAACAACCAAATAAATTAATGTTAGCTGAAAATTATTTCTACGTCCTACATCGCCCTGTAAATAACCAGTAACACGATTTTGTTACTTTTAAGCGCCTGACTGAAATAAGGTATGTACACCCTTTAAACTCTCGAAATGCAGTTTGTCTGAAAGTAACCTTAATGACTACTGTCTAACCATTTTACCTTAATTTTCAAGCACTGAACACTTCAGTGCCTGCAGCGCTTTTATTATAATTGGGAGCTTCACATTATTGTTGCAAGCTACAATGTTAAAAAGCGGAATACTCAGTTCTTTCCTCTGCAAAAGGTCTCACAGAGCAGCTGCGATTTTCTGTTTTCGCCAGATACACTATCGTCTCCATACAAAATTCATTCCAGAAGGGGCCTCGCTGTCTAGAGAGGCGACAATAATTAGCAGTTAGTAATGAGAACCTTTGCAGTTTTATATGATTTTCCTGCTTTCAAAAATGTGGACATCAGTTCAACTAAAATATTTAAAAAGAATAGCGCAATATGCTTTTTAGTTGGCAATTATAAAACAAACAATCTGAGAAACATCGTATTCGCATTTTGTCATTTGTTCAAGAATTTAAAAGATAAAAAGCAAATTGTGCTTTGCGGGGTTCGAACACGTACTAATGACGTTTGTTTCTTCAATGCTTCTTCAATGCTTTGCACATTAATCTAATAGACCAAGGTACTGATTACAATTTGGTTGTTCAGTCTAATTTCTTATTTATTATTATTGTTTTTCATCTTGCGGTATATGGCGAGCACAAAAATATCGGTGTTTTTTTGTTGTTGTTGTGTTTTGTTGTTGTTGTTGTTGTTGTTGTTGTTGTTTATTTTTACTTGTTTTTCATCTTGCGGTATATTGCAAGCAACAAACATATTCGGTGTTTTTTATGTGTGTGTTGTTTGATTTTTTGCGTTTTCTAAGAACTGGTTATTATCAATATAATTAATATTTGTCTTTGCGTCTGTCTGTCTGTCTGTCTGTCTGTCTGTCTGTCTGTCTGTCTGTTTAGCGAGATAGCTATCCATCCATCCATACATTTATTTTATTTCATTTTATTTCATTTTATTACATTTTATTTTATTTTGTCGTTTGTTTGTTTGTTTGTTTGCTGGTTTGTTGTTTAGTTAGTTGGTTGGTTGGTTTGATTTAAAAGAAATTTGACTTGCTTATAAAGCAATTGAAAGTAATCGCGTTGTAAAATTTTGTGAAAATCGCTTCCTTCGGTTTTTCAAATGCTATGTTATTGTTGCTGTTGTTGTTGTTGTTGCTGTTGTTTTGTTGAGGGGGGGGGGGGGGGGGGAATCATATTTTCTTCTTTTGTTACCCATGCAGTTATTTCTACGGCAACCGAATCTGTCTTTTTTTTTTCTTGAAACCCATGAACATTAATGTATTCGTCTTATTAAAGTTTATCAGTTTTCTTTTGTACGAATTAAAACGAGAGTAATAGAACTTACCGGCATGTTGTCCTACATATAACACGCGTTAGTTAACTACTCGTATTGTTTAACTAGCGATGATGTTGCTTGAAGGTGGAATCAGACAGTTTGCCTATATCTAATATAAGTAACAATATCTCAACTCTGTTTGGTGTATTTGTGCATTATTTTCTGCAGAAAAAAAAATCATACTTTAGTTTGGACCATGTCGATTTGATTAATAAACGATAAGCTATTTCGTGAATTAGATCTAGATAAATAAAATAATATTACATTTATTTATGTCATGGGTTTCCAAAGTGCGCTCTTAAAACCTTTAATTGTCGGTGGGTGACTACGCTTTTGCCTTAATTGGTGTTTGTCTTGCAAGTTGATCTATATTTCGACATCTTTCGAGGCAACATTAACGCATTTCATTATCTAATGATAAAATGCACTCCAAAAAATAATTAAAGGTTAAATGTATGAATATGCACTTCCCCTTGCTTCTTATTTCTTACTAATATATTTAAACGAAGAACCTAAACATTATTAAATAAAAACACCAACAAGAAATCAATACTTTATTTTATTTTTTAATCACAGACAGATCAATGGTCGATACTTTAATTAAAAAGGTTAATGAAGTTTTAAATAGGCATTTGATATATATTTATCAAAATATCTCACTGGATAACTGAGTAGTAAATTTGTCTTATTTTATCCAACGCAGGTTGGACCACTGAACTGACTGACGGGTAAATATATTGTATTTATCATATGCAAATAAGACAACTGGAATGACTAACGGGAAACGTGTATACATCCAAAGTATATAAGACACCTAAATTGTTAATCAAACACAGATAAGACCCACGTCTTCTTCATGGTCACAATCAGAGCCGACATCGTACTCGGTTCCAGGGCAATCGAACAGGGTCGTTTCGCCCCCCTCACAGTCTATGTCATCAAATATGATCGTACCAATGTCCCCAAGGCTGTAAATCGCCCCTACACCATCGCTATAGCAACGAGAAAAAAGGGGTTATTAAAATACAAAAATAAATGTACATCCTTAACCATTGTCCGACTCAATTTTGGTAATAACTTAATCAATATCATTTTTTTCCTTTATTCTGCACACAAAAATCGTAGATATTGTTAGAGACATAGTAGCAAAAGTTGCTGATCCTGATCAGACCACTTCCAGCCCGAGCTTGCTGATCCTGATCAGACCACTCCACTCTGAGCTTGCTGATACTACTCCCAGCTGGAGCTTGCTGATCCTGATCAGACCACTCCACTCCGAGCTTGCTGATACTACTCCCAGCCGAAGCTTGCTGATCCTGATCAGACCACTTCCAGCCCGAGATTGCTGATCGTGATCAGACCACTCCACTACGAGTTTGCTGATACTACTCCCAGCCGGAGCTTGATGATCCTGATCAGACCACTACACTCCGAGCTTGCTGATTGTGATGAGACCACTCCACTCCTAGCTTGCTGATACTTATCCCAGCCGGAGCTTGATGATCCTGATCAGACCACTACACTTCGAGCTTGCTGATACTACTCCCAGCCGAAGCTTGGTGATCCTGATCAGACCACTCCCAGCCCGTGTTTGTTGATACTACTCACAGTCCGAGCTTGCTGATACTTCTCCCAGCCGGAGCTTGCTATACTACTCCCATCCCGAAATTGCTGATACTCTTTCCAGCCAGAGCTTGCTAATACTTCTCCCAGCCCGAGCTTGCTGATACTTCTGCCAGCCCGAGCTTACAGATACTTCCCCCACCCGAAGCTTGCTATACTACTTCCATCCCGAAATTGCTGATACTCTTTCCAGCCCGAGCTTGCTAATACTTCTCCCAGTCCGAGCTTACTGATACTTCTCCAAGCCCGAGCATGCTGACACTTCTCCCAGCCCGAGCTTACAGATACTTCTCCCAGCCCAAGCTTCCAGATACTTCTCCCAGCTCTAGCTTACTGATACTTCTGCCAGCCCAAGCTTGCTGATACTTCACCTAGCCCGAGCATACTGAAACTCCTCACAGCCCGAGCTTGCTGATACTTCTCCCAGCCCGAGCTTGCTGATACTTCTCCCAGCCCGAGCTTGCTGATACTTCTCCCAGCCCGAGCTTGCAGATTCTTCTCCCAGCCCGAGCTTACTGATCCTGATCCGACTACCCCCAGCCCGAGCTTACTGATACTTCTCCCAGCCCGAGCTTACTGATACTTCTCCCAGCCGAGCTTGCTGATTCTTCTCCGAGCCCGAGCTTACTGATCCTGATCCGACTACTCCCAGCTCGAGCTTACTGATACTTCTCTTAGCCCAAGCTTACTGATACTTCTCCCAGCCCGAGCTTGCTGATACTACGCCAAGCCGAGCTTGCTGATACTTCTCCCAGCCCGAGCTTGCTGATACTTCTCCCAGCCCGAGCTTACTTACACTTCTCCCAGCCCGAGCTTACTGATACTTCTCTCAGCCCGAGCTTGCTGATACTTCTCCCAGCCCGAAATTACTGATACTTCTCCCAGCCGAGCTTACTGATACTTCTCCCAGCCGAGCTTGCTGATTCTTTTTCGAGCCCGAGCTTACTGATCCTGATCCGACTACTCCCAGCCCGAGCTTACTGATACTTCTCCTAGCCCGAGCTTACCGATACTTCTCCCAGCCGAGCTTACTGATACTTCTCCCAGCCCGAGCTTACTGATACTTCTTCCAGCCCGAGCTTACAGATACTTCTCCCAGCCCGAGCTTACTGATACTCCTCCCAGCCCAAACTTACTGACACTTCTCCCAGCCCAAGCTTACAGATACTTCTCCCAGCTCTAGCTTACTGATACTTCTGCCAGCCCAAGCTTGCTGATACTTCACCTAGCCTTGCTGATACTTCTCCCAGCCCGAGCTTACTGATACTTCTCCCAGCCGAGCTTGCTGATTCTTTTCCGAGCCCGAGCTTACTGATCCTGATCCGACTACTCCCAGCTCGAGCTTACTGATACTTCTCTCAGCCCGAGCTTACTGATACTTCTCCCAGCCCGAGCTTACTGATACTACTCCAAGCCGAGCTTGCTGATACTTCTCCCAGCCCGAGCTTGCTGATACTTCTCCCAGCCCGAGCTTACTGACACTTCTCCCAGCCCGAGCTTGCTGATACTTCTCCCAGCCCGAGCTTACTGATACTTCTCCCAGCCCAAGCTTGCTGATACTTCTCCCAGCCGGGCTTACTGATACTTATTCCAGCCGAGCTTGCTGATACTTCTCCCAGCCCGAGCTTACTGATACTTCTCCCAGCCGAGCTTGCTTATTCTTTTCCGAACCCGAGCTTACTGATCCTGATCCGTATACTTCCAGTCCGAGCTAACTGATACTTCTCCTAGCCCGAGCTTACTGATACTTCTCCCAGCCGAGCTTGCTGATTCTTCTCCGAGCCCGAGCTTACTGATCCTGATCCGACTACTCCCAGCCCGAGCTTACTGATACTTCTCCCAGCCCGAGCTTACTGATACTTCTCCCAGCCCGAGCTTGCTGATACTCCTCCCAGCCCAAGCTTGCTGATCCTGTTCCGACTACTCCCAGCCGGAGCTTGCTGATTCTGATCAGACTGCTCCTAGCCCGAGCTTACTGATACTTTTCCCAGCCCGAGCTTGCTGATACTTCTCCTAGCCCAAGCTTGCTGATCCTGATCCGACTACTCCCAGCCCGAGCTTGCTGATCCGGATCTGACTTCTCCTAGCCGGAGCTTGCTGATTCTGATCAGACTTCTCCTAGCCGGAGATTGCTGATCCTGATCAGACTACTCCCAGCCCAAGGTTGCGGATCCGGATCAGACTACTCCCAGCCGTAGCTTGCTGATTCTGATCCGACTACTCCACTCTGAGCTTGCTGATACTACTCCCAGCTGGGGCTTGCTGATCCTGATCAGACCACTCCACTCCGAGCTTGCTGATGCTACTCCCAGCCGAAGCTTGCTGATCCTGATCAGAACACTTCCAGCCCGAGATTGCTGATCGTGATCAGACCACTCCACTACGAATTTGCTGATAATACTCCCAGCCGGAGCTTGATGATCCTGATCAGACCACTACACTCCGAGCTTGCTGATTGTGATGAGACCACTCAACTCCTAGCTTGCTGATACTTATCCCAGCCGGAGCTTGATGATCCTGATCAGACCACTACACTTCGAGCTTGCTGATACTACTCCCAGCCGAAGCTTGGTGATCCTGATCAGACCACTCCCAGCCCGTGTTTGTTGATACTACTCACAGTCCGAGCTTGCTGATACTTCTCCCAGCCGGAGCTTGCTATACTACTCCCATCCCGAAATTGCTGATACTCTTTCCAGCCAGAGCTTGCTAATACTTCTCCCAGCCCGAGCTTGCTGATACTTCTGCCAGCCCGAGCTTACAGATACTTCCCCCACCCGAAGCTTGCTATACTACTCCCATCCCGAAATTGCTGATACTCTTTCCAGCCCGAGCTTGCTAATACTTCTCCCAGTCCGAGCTTGCTGATACTTCTCCAAGCCCGAGCATGCTGATACTTCTCCCAGCCCGAGCTTGCAGATACTCCTCCCAGCCCTAGCTTACTGACACTTCTCCCAGCCCGATCTTACAGATACTTCTCCAAGCCCGAGCTTATTGATACTTCTCCCAGCCCGAGCTTACAGATACTTCTCCCAGCCCGAGCTTACAGATACTTCTCCCAGCCCGAGCTTACTGATACTTCTCCCAGCCCGAGCTTACTGATACTTCTCCCAGCCTGAGCTTACAGATACTTCTCCCAGCCCGAGCTTACTGATACTCCTCCAAGCCCGAGCTTACTGACACTTCTCCCAGCCCAAGCTTCCAGATACTTCTCCCAGCTCTAGCTTACTGATACTTCTGCCAGCCCAAGCTTGCTGATACTTCACCTAGCCCGAGCATACTGAAACTCCTCACAGCCCGAGCTTGCTGATACTTCTCCCAGCCCGAGCTTGCTGATACTTCTCCCAGCCCGAGCTTGCTGATACTTCTCCCAGCCCGAGCTTGCAGATTCTTCTCCCAGCCCGAGCTTACTGATCCTGATCCGACTACCCCCAGCCCGAGCTTACTGATACTTCTCCCAGCCGAGCTTGCTGCTACTTCTCCCAGCCCGAGCTTACTGATACTTCTCCCAGCCGAGCTTGCTGATTCTTCTCCGAGCCCGAGCTTACTGATCCTGATCCGACTACTCCCAGCTCGAGCTTACTGATACTTCTCTTAGCCCGAGCTTACTGATACTTCTCCCAGCTCGAGCTTGCTGATAATACTCCAAGCCGAGCTTGCTGATACTTCTCCCAGCCCGAGCTTGCTGATACTTCTCCCAGCCCGAGCTTACTGACACTTCTCCCAGTCCGAGCTTACTGATACTTCTCCCAGCCCGAGCTTGCTGATACTTCTACCAGCCCGAGCTTACTGATACTTCTCCCAGCCGAGCTTACTGATACTTCTCCCAGCCGGGCTTGCTGATTCTTTTTCGAGCCCGAGCTTACTGATCCTGATCCGACTACTCCCAGCCCCAGCTTACTGATACTTCTCCTAGCCCGAGCTTACTGATACTCCTCCCAGCCGAGCTTACTGATACTTCTCCCAGCCCGAGCTTACTGATACTTCTTCCAGCCCGAGCTTACAGATACTTCTCCCAGTCCGAGCTTACTGATACTCCTCCCAGCCCGAGCTTACTGACACTTCTCCCAGCCCATGCTTACAGATACTTCTCCCAGCTCTAGCTTTCTGATACTTCTGCCAGCCCAAGCTTGCTGATACTTCTCCCAGCCGAGCTTGCTGATTCTTTTCCGAGCCCGAGCTTACTGATCCTGATCCGACTACTCCCAGCTCGAGCTTACTGATACTTCTCTCAGCCCGAGCTTACTGATACTTCTCCCAGCCCGAGCTTGCTGATACTACTCCAAGCCGAGCTTGCTGATACTTCTCCCAGCCCGAGCTTGCTGATACTTCTCCCAGCCCGAGCTTACTGACACTTCTCCCATCCCGAGCTTGCTGATACTTCTCCCAGCCCGAGCTTACTGATACTTCTCCCAGCCAAAGCTTGCTGATACTTCTCCCAGCCGGGCTTACTGATACTTATCCCAGCCGAGCTTGCTGATACTTCTCCCAGCCCGAGCTTACTGATACTTCTCCCAGCCGAGCTTGCTTATTCTTTTCCGAACCCTAGCTTACTGATCCTGATCCGTATACTTCCAGTCCGAGCTTACTGATACTTCTCCTAGCCCGAGCTTACTGATACTTCTCCCAGCCGAGCTTGCTGATTCTTCTCCGAGCCCGAGCTTACTGATCTTGATCCGACTACTCCCAGCCCGAGCTTACTGATACTTCTCCCAGCCCGAGCTTGCTGATACTCCTCCCAGCCCAAGCTTGCTGATCCTGTTCCGACTACTCCCAGCCGGAGCTTGCTGATTCTGATCAGACTGCTCCTAGCCCGAGCTTACTGATACTTTTCCCAGCCCGAGCTTGCTGATACTTCTCCTAGCCTAAGCTTGCTGATCCTGATCCGACTACTCCCAGCCCGAGCTTGCTGATCCGGATCTGACTTCTCCTAGCCGGAGCTTGCTGATTCTGATCAGACTTCTCCTAGCCGGAGATTGCTGATCCTGATCAGACTACTCCCAGCCCAAGGTTGCGGATCCGGATCAGACTACTCCCAGCCGTAGCTTGCTGATTCTGATCCGACTACTCCTAGCCCAAGCTTGCTGATTCTGATCCGACTACTCCTAGCCGGAGCTTGCTGATTCTGATCTGACTTCTCCTAGCCGGGGCTTGCTGATCCTGATCATACTACTCCCAGCCCAAGCTTGCTGATCCTGATCCGACTATTTCCAGCCCGAGCTTGCGGGTCCTGATCTGACTTCTTCTAGCCGGAGATTGCTGATCCTGATCCGACTACTCCTAGCCGGAGCTTGCTGATTCTGATCTGACTTCTCCTAGCCGGGGCTTGCTGATCCTGATCATACTACTCCCAGCCCAAGCTTGCTGATCCTGATCCGACTACTTCCAGCCCGAGCTTGCGGATCCTGATCTGACTTCTCCTAGCCGGAGCTTGCTGATCCTGATCAGACTACTCCCAGCCCAAGCTTGCTGATCCTGATCCGACTACTCCCAGCCCGAGCTTGCGGATCCTGCTCTGACTTCTCCTAGCCGGAGCTTGCTAATCCTGATCAGACTCCTCACAGCGGAAGCTTGTCGATCCTGATCAATCCACTCCCAGTGGGAGCCTGCTGATCCTGATCAAACAGCAGCCAGTACTCTCTTTGTCACACTCACCTGTTCGTCCTTATAAACCTAATAGTTCGCTAGGAAAAGACATGGCTTCCAAAGGTGGACACTTCATGTTTGATTTCATCTTTTCATAGTAGGAAACTTAAAATGTGTTTAATTTGATTTTAATGAACTAAGGGTTATATTATTGATTTTACTTTACAGACAAACAACATTATACTGGTTTGTAAACTGTTTGACAGACTTGTATAAGTACATATTAACACGAACGTTGTTACTTTTAAACTCCTCTTACATACCTTGGTAAAATTTAACTAATACACAATTACGGTTTAAAATGGCAATAACTTGTGAAAAACAGTTTTCGACGAACCTGAAACCCATCATCTGGCAGGCCACCCGTGTAGTTTCGGTACTCCCTTCCATATCAGAGTCATCACACACAGTGCCCCAGCCCCCGTTGTAGTACAACTGTAGAAGTCCTGAATTTATGCCATCCGTCCCGTCTCCCGCAAGTAAGCGTATGGGGGCTGAAAGTGTAGTGTCTTTTTGTATGTGTAAGTCAGAGATACTTCGCAAAGACACAAATAAAGCCGTTATATCGACGTCCATCTATTTTTGAAAGAAGAAGACCCCAGGCAAATGTCTGGGTTAAACCACTGGTGACCGGCTGCAATAGCTCAAGTGGTAGAGCGTCGATTTGCGGATCGGGAGGTCGCGGGTTCAAACCCCTGCCTGGTCAAACCAAAGATTTTAAAGTTGGGAGTAGTGGCTTCCCTCCTACCGCTCGGGGCTAAGAGGACAGCATTACGCCTGAATCGTTTAAAGGTGGTATCCGACAGTTTGGACCAAAGATTTTTTTCTCAAAAAACCAAATCAGTAATTGTTACCTGAAAAGGTCTTGCAAAATGCTGTTCATTGATGCCCTAATTCTGCGTGAAAAGCGAAGTATTAATATACACTAGTAATTGCAAATAGGCATTTCCTATCTGAGCCACGCTGCAGAGATAGATTTTTTTAGACTAAGAAAACCACGTGACAACTTACTTTCGAGAACAAGTTATATCGTCATCCGTGTAATCCGCTCTGACGTCGATATCTGTTTTAGATTACTATCGTTCTTATTTTTAGATTTGGACAGAACGAATAATTAGAGTGCTTTTTGGTGCAGTATATAAGAGCTTACAATATAGGTATTTTTTAAAATCGTCTTTACTTAGACTCAAGTATTCGGTAATGCAGAAATTATCCCTAAATTCCCCCCACCCACCCCCCACCCCCAGAACAGTGGAAATTCATATTGTCACGTGCAATTGATAGCAAACTTTCGGATACCACCTTTAAATGCCATGTTCTGGAGTTTGTCAAATACGGATAGAAGAGTAATGCTTTCTTCTAAGATGCCCAAACAGACGTGTGGGATAGAAAGTTGTTTCTAATTGCAAGGTGTTTTTTTTTTTCTTTCTTTCTTATACCTTCAAAAAGGATCATGGCTCTTTGAGTCACAAATATCCAGGGCGATAGAACGTGGTGCAAATTCCATTTTAAACGATAAAATACTTGAAACCGTTACACTAACGATGTTTAAGGAGCTTTGGATTTCTGAACACAACATCTTTCAGGCGTTTGAGATGCACGCCTGGGATATTTCGTGACACGCGTTAACTCGGCTGCACTGAGATGAAAATGACGTCTGGAATCTTTGGATTATAAACTGTGTAAACTTTTTCAAGGCCGAAGGTTAACAAACAAAAGATAAATTTTAAAGACTTACGACAGCCGGTAAGGCCTGTGCAGTTTTCAAATTCCATGGCATCCCCGGGGCATGCTGCACCACCTGCCTGGACGGGCGGGTTAGCACATATACGGCTTCGAGTTCTTTGGTTGGGGGTACCGTCCACTGGGTGACACGTGCTTGTGCACGCACTCCATGGTAACCACGGCAGCCACCCTTCTGTAACTGTACAGAAATAGATCAACTATAATATGCTCAAAAAGTTAAGGAAAACAGTCTTCTCTCATATTTGGACCTGTTAATAAAATTGTATATATTAATTATTAAATTTTATTAACAGCAAACTTTACGAATATATACTATACTTACTGAAGCAAGAGGGAAGGTCACAGAGTCGGGACTCGGAGCTACTACCCTCACAGACAGGGCTTTCGCCACCTGACAGAGGACTTGTACATGACCTGGTCCGGCTTTGGATTGGCCTGGCTTCTCCCGGAAATAGGCAGGTCGTGCCACACTGTGACCAACACTGCCAGGTACCCCATTCGTCCGTGGCTGAAAATTTGTCCAGAATTGCTAAAGGTGTTGGTACAGTAGCTACGATTAACAACTATCCAGGCATGGGCTAGAATATATATATCGACTGCTTTGAAGCTACAAAACATTTTTCTTTCTTTTTACCATAATTTATGTATAATTTTATGTTTCTTATGCTTATTTATGCTGAATTTGATAAAACATTGCGTGTACCTGGTTTGAAAGAAAACATGACAGAAGTCTTATATTTTGGCAAGATCATTCAAAATACTTCAAAGGCATATTTCTCATTAATGTTATGCTCTGTTATTTTTACATCCGGTAATATCACAAGAGAAAACCTGTGAAGACAAACAATTTTAATAATAAATCTTGCCATGTTGAGCAGTCACGCATATGAAGAAACAGATCTGCATTTTCATATAAATAAGTATACCAAGGAAACTAAAATTACCAATGCTAACGGCGGACAGTGACTAAAAGTCTCTCTTTCTTTTTTCAAAAAAAAAGGTTGTTTACACACGACGTCTGACCGCAGTGTTAACTTACAAGATGCAATTAGGTTTCTCCTTTGACGGTAGCAAGCAGTGTTGGGAAAATCGGTTGCAAATAATCGACCATCGGTTGGAATCAGTTGCCATTTCCGATGCGATTTCACCGAAAATAATCGGTTTATTAATCTACGCAGTGAACATACGTTATCAAATGGTTTTTGATTAGTAGCTTACATAATTACTCGATACAATAGTGTATTTGCTGCCACTTTCTACAAAACATTTAGTGTTTCAAGGACAAAATACACATTTTTCACTTGCTTTCTATTATTATATGGTCGTAAATCTCATTTTAATTTTCAGAGTGATTTCCCTTTAAGGCAGGATAAGTGTAAAAGCCTGAGCCCGTACCTTTATTTGGTGTGCATTCGCACTCTTCTGTTAATCGATTATAAAAGAATGACATCGATTATCGACATCGAGAAGTTTTTACACGACGCTAATCGATATATTTCGATCATCGGAGCATCACTAGTAGTAAGTAAACATTAAGAAAAAAGTAACGAAGGAAGTGGAACTTGTTATTGTATTCAGTGTTATGTTTTCATGTACAGCTTTATACATATGAAAATACACGCACGTGCACCTTCTTAATTCACTCGATTTAAAGACAACATTTCTTATATTTAAAAGAGCAAAGAGTCAAATATCAATGTAACCAAACAATGCAAGTGCGATGCATTGTAAATACCTGTGCACGGCAGAACAGCGGTGTTTACTCCTTGATTTAAAACAGTGTAGGTGCGGTGCATTGAAAATACCTGTGCACGGCAGGACTACTGTGTTTACTCCTTGATTTTAAACAGTGTAGGTGCGGTGCATTGTAAATACCTGTGTACGGCAGGACTACTGTGTTTATTCCTGGGTTGAAAACAATGTAAGTGCGATGCATTGTAAATACCTGTGTACGGCAGGACTACTGTGTTTATTCCTGGGTTCAAAAAAAAACAATGTAAGTGCGATGCATTGTAAATACCTGTGCACGGCAGGACTACTGTGTTTACTCCTGGGTTGAAAACAATGTAAGTGCGATGCATTGTAAATACCTTTGTACGGCAGGACTATTGTGTTTATTCCTGGGTTTAAAAAAAACAACAATGAAAGTGCGATGCATTGTAAATACCTGTGCAAGGCAGGACTACTGTGTTTACTCCTGGGTTGAAAACAATGTAAGTGCGATGCATTGTAAATACCTGTGTACGGCAGGACTACTGTGTTTATTCCTGGGTTCAAAAAAAAACAATGTAAGTGCGATGCATTGTAAATACCTGTGCACGGCAGGACTACTGTGTTTACTCATGGGTTGAAAACAATGTAAGCGCGATGCATTGTAAATACCTGTGCACGGCAGGACTACTGTGTTTACTCCTGGATTTAAGCGAACTGTCTTGATGGACAAGGCGTTGCGATATATCTCAGCTCCAGAGGGGAGTGAGCAAACATGAGCCTCAACTAGCCATGGTTGAAGTCGTTTCATTACAGCGGTGTTGTCTTCCAAACGGACAGTCACATCACTGAACATCTGACAACAGTCACTGGTCAATTTAAGTAGAACTCGTTGTGTTGTACACTTTTCGACTGAAAAGACAAATCAATTTGTGAAGCAACGGTGTAAAATGCTTAGAAATATATGTAGGTAGAACTTGTATCACTTAAAGCAAAAGGGAAGAAACAAATTCTTTTTCCTATTTATTTTTATTTATTTTTTCTCTATAATATTTATTTAAATGATGTGTTATGGAGGTGGTATACGATAGTTTGCTTATATCTAATACATCTTACCCCTGGGGAATTTGTGCATATTGCTGCATGAACCAATTCTTTGTTTTAAGGTATTCCTATCTATAACATAACCACAAGTGTAAGACAGTTCAAATCGTAGAATGTATCGCTTTAACCGTACATTATTTTCATTTCTATAAATAAACAATATAGGGATTTCGGCTAAAAATAGATGTCGACGTCAGAGCTTATTGCTCAGATGATCACGTTGTAATCTCAACAGGAATAGCTAACTGTGTAGCGTGTCAAGGATAGAAAATACATTTTGTATTGACATATGTGGTGTTATGCTTTTCTCTTACATAGATGTAGGGTACCTGTAAACAGGATTTCAAGGGACTTTTTTCATGAAATAATAATTGATTTGGTTGAATGATAGAAAAAAAATGGTCCAAACTGCCGGAAACCATATTCGATATAATATACCCAACAAGCAATGGGTAACTTAAAGGTGTTTCCCGCAAATAAAGGGTAAGTAGTATGATTACGTTTAACTTGACAACCTACCTTCACACGGAAGAGTCACATTGAGATGGGACGAATCCTGAACACGGAATGTTCTCGAGACGGTTTGAAAGCCATTTTTCTTGATGAGAATGGTTGCTGGTTGGCAAGTTGTCCGGAGCAAGTACGCCCCTGGACTTAGCTCGGTTGCTGGTATGTTGACACCATTGGCAAAACAGAACCGCACACCTGAATCATATGGAGGTGGTGCTGGTAGTGATGGTGGTAGTGGAGGTTATGGAGGTGGTACCGCTAGTGATGGTGGTGGTGGAGGTAATGGAGGTGGTGGCTGTGGTAGTTACGGAAGTGGTGGTGGTAGTGATGGTGGTGGAGGTGGTGGCGGTGGTGGTTATGGAGGTGGTGGTGGTAGTGATGGCTGGGGGGGGTAAGGAGGTGGTGGAGGTGGTGCTTACGGAGGGCGGTGGCGGTGGTGGTTATGGAGGTGGTGGTGGTAGTGATGGCTGGGAGGTTAAAGAGGTGGTGGAGGTGGTGCTTATGGATATGGTGGCGGTGGTGGTTATGGAGGTGGTGGAGGTAGTGACGGCTGGGAGGTTAAGGAGGTGGTGGTGGGGGTGGTTATGGAGGTGGTGGCGGTGGTGGTTATGGAGGTGGTGGTGGTAGTGGTTATGGAGGTGGTGGTGGTAGTGATGGTGGTGGAGGTGGTGGTGGTGGAGGTGGTGGTGAGGTGGTGGAGGTGGTGGTGATGGTGGTGGCGGTGGTGGTTATGGAGGTGGTGGTGGTAGTGATGGCTGGGAGGTTAAGGAGGTGGTGGCGGTGTTGCTTATGGGGGTGGTGGTGGGGGTGGTGGAGGTGGTGGTGGTGGTGGTGGTGGTGGTGGTAGAAGTGATGCAGTGGTGGTGGCAGTAGTGATGGCCATGGAGGAGATTATGGAGGTGGTGGTGGTGGTTGTGGTGGTTGCAATAATGTCAATTCATGCACGAAAAAAGAAATATTGGCACAGAGTTACCGTTGCCTGTAGCTAGATATGAAACACTTAAATTACCAAAAGGTCGTGTGTCATTCCATATCATATGATTGATAAACTAGATACAAATATTTTTCTTATTATATTTAACTTAAATATTGCAGGTCCTCTCATACCATTGATGTCCAACTTCGTTTTACCTACACCAGAGGTAAATTGGCGTGTTCAAAGCACCGAACTCCAACATTACACAACACGAACAAATTCTGTATTTGAAATCTCCTTAAGCATGTAAAATAGAACTGAACAGAGCATATCTTTATTTCCATCCATTTATATAAAGGATATAAAGAATTGCAAGAAACGTGCAAGCAGAAGCGAATCAGTGACGGAATTAACACTGGCACGTGTTTTTGTGTTTCGTTTTTAGGATTTCGCTGAAAAAGTCAAGATCAACCTATTCTGTAATGTTCTATTTATAAAACAAAACCAAACCTGAGACTGGTGACTGGCAATCCGAGGAATGCACTCGTATATGGGGTCTGCATAATGACTGAGACTTGACAGAAGTCAGACATAGCACGAGGATAACGGTGAGACCAGTCATCGGTAGAGCAGACATACTGCCTGTTTAAAAAGAAAACAAGAAATGAATAAATAAGAATGCATTTTTAAAGAAACAAAACAAATTGAACTTTTGAAAACACGTGTGTTACAGATAAGAAATATTGAAATATTAAAAAACATGCATCACGAAATATTCACATTGTCCTCTTTTTTTCTTTTTTTTAAAGCTTTCAGATCAGATTTACTTCAACATGTCTATTATTTTTTTAGCATTTCGTTGAATAAATCATGTTGATTTTGATAACAAATAAGAAATAAGTTTTAGGGTCACGATAAAATACGAATGTACGTGCTGACCCTTAAATAAACCAATTGTCAATCAAATACGTTTTATGGTATAGAGCTCTGCGGTTTGGTAAGCCATGCAAACTTAGCACGACAACTGTTAAGTTAGCCTTTTAAATAGGTCGCGTAGGGTTACATATATTGACATGTCCCGAATGTTTAGATTAATTAAATTTATTTTGGCACATTTATGCCCCTTGTTCCACTTAGAAATTATTTTTTCAGTGTGTGACCACTTGCTTTTGAGATCCCTAAATAGTCATCCAGGTAATCCGCTCTGACGCCGATATCTATTTTTAGCAGAGACCACTATCGAGCTGTTATACTCTTGGAAAGAATGCACATTCACAGTGATTTTTCGAGATTATTTCTGTCTAACAATTAAGTTAGTGTTGAGAATCGTATTTCTTAAGGTATTAGAAATGTTATCAATTTCAAGAATACTCGTGTAATGTCGCTATTTAGTGTTTAACGATCTTACATGTTCGATCATTAACGTCAACACTCAGCCTTCCGAGAGAGAAAAAAATCACCCGATTTTAGTTTTCCAATTTTATCCAATGAAATCGCGTAAATATCTTCACTCAAAAGTGGCGACAAGGAATCGCGGTCAGCGAGGAAGATTCGTCAAAAATAAAAGTAAAGAAAGAAAGAAGTGTGTTTTTCACATTTTTTTCTAGTATTTTTATTTAGAAAAGTATACTCTAATAAAAATGTAAAAAAATGACATTACTGCGTTTTCTTTATTTTTTATTCATCCAAATTTGACATGTATGAGATTATTTAAAGGTCAGATTTGAGGACGTCGACCTAGTACATAAAAATTCGCATAAACTTAAGTTAGCTGTAAAAGGTTGTTAAAATTTGGCAAATAATCCAGAACACAATGCTGAATAATGTGATATATCTTTTGTCAGGATTCAATTTAGTCACAATTACACATCCAATACCTTAATACTAAAGTATGGGTATATACAAAAAATATGCCGAATTCCCCAAAGCAGTGGTTCGGTATTGTTCTATGTACTTGGTATAAACAAACTGTCGTATACCACCTTAAAGGTTAGTATCAGTCAGCATTATACTACCAAGCATTGAGAAAAGTGATGCGAGATTTCTTATGGCAGCTCTTGTTTAATATTTCTTCTCAAACATTGCTGTCTTAGGTTTTTTTGCGTTCTATTATTTTTCTAATTGCCATCAAAAGTAAATCGAATTCTAAGGAAAAAATATGCAATAGAATATGAAGTTGTTTTTAAAGATACATTTGATCAGCCGTTTAAGATAAGAAAATAGTTTAAAAAAATAAAAATAGACGAACCGCAAAATGTCATTTTTAACACGCGCTGATCGAGACTACTAGATTGCTAAGCATAAAAATATTTTTAATATTTCAAATGCGTCGTGTAGGGTGTTATTCTTTCGATCTGAAGACAGCATAATCCTTGTAAAAGTCCTAATAATATATTCTTTTATAAATGGATGCAATATTTGAATCAATTATTCATAGCGGTTCATCACAGTTTTGCCACATTAAACAACAATTTAGGTCCCTTGATGCAGGTATCCGACTCTTTGCCGTATCCAGTACATTTAATTCTCTCGCACCCCTGTTTGTGGGAACTTAGGCATTATTATTGCCTAAACGCATATTGAGTCTTTGTACAGACCATCCTAAATACTACACAGTGGTGGTTAAAAGTACAATTCATGGAAAAAAATCGCTCTAAATGTGCGGTTTGCTTTCAAAACTTATGCATAAGCACGATTGGGTTTTCCACAGAAATACATGTAGATCTTTCTTTTTGTAATAGAAATACTGATGTTTGTCAGAGGATTATAGCATTAACGAACAGCATTTTGCAAACACTTCTCAAGTTACTAAATATTTTTATTTGTTTGAGAAAAAAAAATTGTTTGGTCCAAAAGTTCAGACACAACATTTAACTGTTAAGTTATACCGTTTCGTTCGGGAAAAAAAGTTCGTTCATCGAATAATGTTACTGCCATTAATCATACATTATAAATGGATCAATTAAATCTCCGGCAAGATTACCAAATAACAATATACGTAATTCAATTAATTTTATAAAGTTAAGCCAGTAAATGATCAACATTTGAATGTATTATAACAGAAATTATTTACCTTTTTCCCTCATGGTAGTTCTGAAATTCGGCAACGTAATAAAAAACTTAACGAGTTTTAGATGCCTTCCCCCTTTTTGAACAGCTGGACGTGACTGCGATAGTCAGTGTGACAAGAGTCCTTTTTATGCTTTGCGCACGTGTGAGGGCGGAGTCAAGCAATTAACCAATCAATGCGAACTATTTTCCTCGGGCGTTAATTATAATTCCTTAGCGTTTTAGTGTTGGGTTTGTATGAGTTTTTTACGTATTATGAAAGAAACTAAGATGGTGATCTTATTATTTATAAGCAGTTTAAAACACCACTCTATATCTGTTGTTGAACATACAAAGAATATTTATTGTATTATTTTCTCTGACAAGAACAAGATCTTGTCAAATCAGTTGAATAAAAAAAGACATCGTTGGCGCCTCTAAAGAGAGCAGTGCCTCTAGTGAAATGCTTTTATGGGGACGATCGTGTAGCAGGCTGTTACAAGAACACTATAACAGACGAGGTCGTGTTCAGGAAAAAAATACCGAGTATGCCGATGTTAAAAATGTAGCATGCAATTAAAGATGTAGCAGACAAGAAAGGAAGAAAGCAAAGTAGCAAATAGTCTAGTTCCCATCATAGTTACCTTTCGTTACCCTCACATATTTATGTTAAGAATCGACAGCTTAAGATGGTGTTTCCAGGATGGTCACTTTCTTGTTAAAAGCGCATACTCATTGCCTTAGGTATCTCACGTCCGTACTCTTTCTCGTATTCTGTATGGGTTGTTTTGCAGAAATATCAATTCCGCATTTTGTCTGTTCGTTGTCAGTACGCTTTCACAGCACTTAAGTGTCTTCTTCATTATAAAACATATTCATAATTGACTTTAAGGTATGTATAAGAGTTATTGTGTATCATAGCTGATAACAATGATCACAATCTACACAATATGTAAAATTTATTTATTTATTTGGGTTTTACGGCACGCCGACACTTAACAGGTCATACGGCGCCGAGTAAAATAAATTAAGAATCTGTAATTGTAAAAAGCCGCTAGTTCAACAGTTCTATATAAGCCGTGTGAATGAATGAAGTTGTAGAGTCGGTGACTTTTAACTGTAAGGAAAGCGCTCTTTCTGTTTCTGTATTCTCTTATTGAAGCTGGAAACCATCTCATTTGTTTCATAAATTGACAATTCCTTCATGTATACATACGCTACTTTTTTAAAATTATGTGCCGCCAATCTAGTTTACTTACAACCACATGCGTGGGTCCAAGTCCCGTTCGGGGCGAAGGACATAATGTGGGAAGGTCTTCCAGCTGACCTGCGGTGCGCCGGTGGTTTTACCAAGAAATTTGTTTGGCGGTCTTCCGCCATCAAAATAGCTGGACGTCACTATAGTGGGCATAAACGATCGCTGCGATGTTTTTCAAATACAAAACAAAACAAGCCAAGTGAAAGTGCATTCTAGCCTCTCTTGCGTAGTCTAACTTTATAATTTTGAGAGGCCTTTTATAACTTCAAGCTTATCTTGATATCACGCTAATCTTGATGTTCGATCTCTTGAAGCCTTATATTGCTGCAGCTATTAAAAAAATACAAAATCTAAGTTATTGTCTAGCAGCTTCATGCATGCAAAGGTAACAATCTATATTGGTAGAGAGTAAGTAGCAACGTGTGCACATCCTGTTCAGGTATTTTTACTTGGGAGGTGTGTGTATGTTGGAAGGTAGGTGTATGTTGGGAGGTGGGTGTGCGGATTGGGTTTGTACAGGCGTCTTGACTGTTTTCATTAACTTTAAAAAACGACTGAATTATTTTTTGCTGACGTAATTAAATTCTAATTTATATCCCACATATATTTTTGTCATTACCTTTTCCGTCACTTCTATTGATTTTTCAATTAAGGATATTGAAAAGGCAATTTAAACGATCAGAAAGTACGGTTGTACGTAGTTAATTAAAACCACCTGTTCAATCTATCGATCTTAAGTAACGGAGTGCAAGTAAGCAATTAATTACTTAAAAAACTTGAGAAAAAAACACCACCTACCAAGCTACCAAGCATCTCATCTACGAAACCCCGTACCCACTCCCTCCCTATCTCTATCTCTCTCTCTCTCTCTCTCTCTCTCTCTCTCTCTCTCTCTCTCTCTCTCTCTCTCTCTCTCTCTCTCTCAGTCTCTCTCTGTCTCTCTCTGTCTCTATCTGTCTGTCTGTCTCTGTCTGTCTCTCTCTGTCCGTCTGTCTCTCTCTCTTTCTGTCTCTGTCTCTCTGTCAGTTTGTCTGTGTGTGTGCGTCTCTCTCTCTCTTTCTCTCTCTCTCTCTCTCTCGCTCAATCTCGCTCAATCTCTCTCTCTACTTCTCCCTCTCTCTGTCTGTCTGTCTCTCTCTTTCTCTATCTTTTTCTGTCTCTTTCTCTTTCTCTGTCTCTGTCTGTCTGTCTGTCTGTCTGTCTGTCTGTCTGTCTGTCTGTCTGTCTGTCTGTCTCTGTGTCTTTCTCTCTCACTCTCTAGTTAAGTGAATAAATGAAAGTTTATAGGATGGAATACTCCTATACACTACACTACACATATCGCCTTTTAAAGAACTATTTCATGGCGAATTCCTCTTCCGGAGAACACAACTTTTGCGATTCTGTAAGTATAACTGCACCAGATACATCCATTGGATTGTCCCGCGGACGGAATTACCCAAGGAGTTCCGATTGTAAATTTTGGCAAACGGGTATATATTTCATAAATCCTGCAAACAAGAATCTCCTCCACAAAAAAAAATCGATATTTTTACTGTTGTATGCACACACTGACCTACCTTGATAAACACTGAATGGGTAAACACCGTAGGTTACGAATTACAAAACATGATTTATTGTTAAGAAATGCTGTGGTTATTCACTAGTCCTTGTGACAATATTTTACCAGTTCGAATCCTCACCAAAACCAATATCGTCTTCCCATAAAACAACAACTTTTCTGAAAAATATCTTATTAGCCTTTTGTTCATTCTTCCATTGGTTATAACTTATTATATCTATAGAACATTACTTCTTGTGAGGTTCGAACCTGTACTCATTACTTTAGATCCTTGAAGCCCTATTGTATTATATTATTTCATGGCTCATTTTCATGATAATTACCCGTAAATCATTGAAGATTCCTTATCTTGGCAGCCATCTTTGATGGCAACTTCAGGGGTGGTTACACTAAATACCGACCGGAAGTAGAATGTGCCACATGGACTTTTTCTCTTTAGTAACAGTCTGTTGGTGTGTTTTTGGCATTAAATTTTCTATTTTGAAGATAATCCTAATCTTTTGGTGTCAAAAGGAAGCTGAAACCATGTAGAATTAAAAAAAAGCAGTAGTGTTGAACACCTATGCACAATAATGGACTGATCCACTGTTACAGGAAGTACATATTTCATTGAATTTAAGGGGTTACCGACTGGCAATTTGGCGGTATGTACATTCTATGAAGTAGAACCTTCTTACAAGTTGCAAAAGTTGGCTTATTTCTGGGTCTTTCTTATCGACAATAAATAGCTCGTTTCACTATATATGATTATGGGGGTCCAAAACAACTTGGTCATGGTGCAATTTGTTTCCAACTTTTCACGATTCACTATAGAATAAAGAACAAATTTATTTAGTGGCGTCTAACCTTCAAGAGATTTTCAGATGAATTGTATAGAAGCGTAAATTTTATTTTCATGTTATTTCTTCATTTGTGGTCCAAAAAATACACCATTGGAAAGCTCTTGAAATTCATATTTTTAGAGTACAATATTTTTACAAAAGATAAATGAACAAAGAATCATTACACAGAAATAAATAAAATTTATCTTGTAGATCATCTTTAAACAAAATGAACAGTACATCTTTTTTGGTTGTATATTTTTTAAATATACTTTTGATGTTTAAAATCCTTAATAAAAGCTGTTATATTTGATAAAAATTCAGTAAGATAGACCGAAAAATATTAACACAGTGGTGAGTTTAATACAGTACATATTTCCAGATTTCGGCCTGCATTAGCTTCTGCCTTCAACGATGGCTGCCTTAAGCTGTCTTATGCCTATGGCATCACATGGAAACTATCTACTGGATAAATACAGTGAACACAGTGAACCATGGACGTTCTAATTACCGTGCGAACTCTATACTTGCATGCATTATAAGTACTGTGTCACTTTAAATATGTTTGTTTGTTTGTTTGTTGGGTTTATCGTCCAACCAACATCGTTTCTGTTATCTGGAGACGGTGTCCACACGGAACAGATATAGTGCTGCCATTACCGTGTATTGCATGCCGTGAACACCTAGCATGATACCACTCCCAGTCTCACTTTCCTGACACTGGACGAACCAGTCGTGGAACTACCCTTATGTTTGCTTCAACGTTAGCAAGGGAGCTATACTACAACCATTTTTAACGACTTTGGTATGTCGCAGAACGGGGCCTCCCGTACCTGGAGCCGACGCTCTACCGATTACGCTAACAGGCCTGGTCACTGTAGATATGATCAAATAACATAACTTCGCGCAATAAAAGTAACATAAATGATCTTTTACCTATTTCTTTGACCGATTTTCAAGCTCAATTTCACTATTCCATTTAAGCTTACGCGGAATTTCATCTAAGTAAGGACTAAATGAAATCATTACTCAATTTCTGTTCTAGCGACTGAGGTTTCACTGCATATAATACACATTAGACTCAATGGAGCAGTGAGCTGCAGTACAAGAGATCTAGGGTTCGAATCCTACACAAAGTTTTTTTTCGGATTTTATGAAGGTTTTGTCTTTTTATTCTTTTTTTTTTTACATAAATAGCTAATATCTTCTATCGACGATTACGTTTTAGCACTACTATTAACAACATGCCTTGTAAAACAGTTAAAACAGATAAAACAACGTTACTGTAAGAGCTACATATGTTCATAACAGCAATACACTGGTATATGCTAAAAGTTGCACACATATATTATCTTCTTTACAGATTTAGACATACAAGCAAATATTGTAATTAGGGTTGGCTGATCTGGATTTACACATTCTGCCCAAGTAGTATAAATTCGCGCTAAGCGAAAAAGGAGTAGACGGTAACAGATTTTGAGGGTGTGAACTTTGTCTTATTTTATTTAATGGTCCGATATGAATTTTTATTGTAATTGCCATATCGTAAATAAGTTACGTTTTTTTCTTAACTACGTTATTACGTCATTTAAAATGGGGCTGTTTGGTAATACACTAATAAACGAAGACATTTGCTAATATCTATAGGGTCGTTGTCGTGTTGGTGTAAATTCGTTAATTTATAATAAAACGAATAAAACGAATAAAACCCTAATGTTTTTGGCCTAATATATAGTTTTGCGGATCAGGGTAGCGAAACATTGATCGAGGATATATATCACAATGCCTTTTGCAATTGACCTTAACACAAGTCTTTATTTGTATAATATTCCCCTTTTCGAATGTAAAGGGACTTTACTCTATTAAAAAAACTACATTCTGACCTCCCTTGTGGGTACCTATTTGGTATATAGTTGGTGCAGAATTATTTTTTTTTTCCATTTGTAAACTTTTGAACAACACTTAAAACTAATGCATGCGCATAGAATGGAATTCATTGAGATAAGAACTAACAAAAAGGCTTGAGCGTTTTTGTTTAAATAAGCGCATTAAAAATAAAAACAAAATATATTTCTTATATCAAGTACATGACAATGTCTTCCCACAATGGAAATAACTAACTTTCATTTAGAAAATGAGGAATACTTATTTATGTCAATTATTAGGCAATTTAAATGAATGTACATTTAGCTATCCATAAAAAAAACACTTTTATTTATATATGAATAACACATATTCATATATATGTTCCATTAACTTATTAACACACTAGCGACGAAAGACTTCTTGAGTTCGCGTAAGGCCTTCCGGAAGTAGTGACATCACAGGAATTAGTTGATTCGCTTCCGTATGATATAAAGCACATAACAACAGGTGTCTTACATCATGACACGTGGAAAACAAGTCAGGAAAAAACATAAGGAACCACCGGTACAATATTCTATCACGACTTCTCTTGTTTTTGTTGATATTTCACTTTTAATTCAAAATATCTTATTACACTTGTCGTTATATTTATTCCTGACATTGCAATGCAGTTTCTTTTTAGAAATAATTATAGGTTTTTTTACACTTAAGTAAAGCAGGTATAATTTAACCATATACATAATTTGAAAACTAACACAACTTATATACTGTATACTTTAATGTTAACAAAATAAAATTTGAAAACTTAAAGGTTTTTTTTATTTTACCTCTGGTAGAGTGATACAGAAAAAAATGTCAAAGTGAAAAAGTAGGAAGAAAGAAATTGTCCATGCGTGCCTATTCTGGGATTCGAAACCTCAACCCCCAGTTTTGAAGTATTTTTACTCTAATTTTCACACTTTTGACTGGAGGTGCAGCATTATATTTGCTCTACCTTTAATGTTCAATACAGGGCACTTGTCCTATATATATATATATATATATATATATATATATATATATATATATATATATATGTATTTACACTTGACATATACTCCATAACTAACATAGCGACGATAGATTGTACAAATAACATGCTTGGATAGGCCTTACTTATTTCAAGAAAAATGATCGAGTTATTCCAAAAGAGTCAATAGTCAATATATTAACGGACCATATTTAGAAATTGCAAACAAATTGAATTTGGATGGACAGTGGTTAGCGTGCTTAGCAATCACATTCGAAAGCCCCTTTCAAAATGCACAGTTTCGAATTATTTTTTTTTTATTTGTTGTTGTTGTTGTTATTGTTGTTGAAATAGCGATTTTATCAATAATATTAACCTGGTGACTATATAAAATAAATGCTTATTACATGAATTGCATGAAAACAAAATCATTTGGTCAGTTTTCTATTTTTTGTGGACTGTTTAAAGTGTAGACAAAAACGGGTGGCAGGGCCTTTATTGACATGCTGCAATCATTAGATACCACATTCGTCAGAGTCCATATATGCGGCAGGATAAAACTGCGCTTAAAACTGGGATAATGATTTTAGTTATTTTACTGTCACAGTACTAGTGCAATAGGAACTCCTCAGCCAATTCCGTCCTCGGGACATTATCCGAGGCGTTCCGATTGAGCACTTGTATTGTCATTCCCCTATTTTGGGACACATACATGTACTTATTAATAAACAAGAGGACCATGATGGCCCTTAATTGCTCACCTGATGGCACAGGCTTTTAGTAGGCTCATATCTGGCATAACGTAATTAAGAGTTATTTACTTTAGAAATCTTTGGTGAAGACTGGACCGTTAGTGTGGCCACTGGGTTGATAACATTTTCTAGAATTTTACCTAGTAACATACTGAATCCACATGATCTACTTCAAAGCATATGTAATATTTCATACTGGTTAACATTCTGGCCAAGTTTGGTGAAGATTGGGCCGTTAATTTAGCTTCTAAGCGTTTTAACATGTTTTTTTTCTAAAATGTGACCTAGTAACCTACTTTTTGACCTCACGTGACCCAATGATATACTCAAGATTAGACTGAAAATTAAGCTATGAATGTGGCCTGAGGTGTGTTCACATGCTTTTTCTAAGTTGTGATCAAATGGCCTCTTTTTGACCCCACGTGACCCAATAACAAACTCGTCCAAGATTCCATGCAGAAAAACATTTTGACTACGTTTGATGAAGGTTGGCATGTAAATGTGACCTCTTGTGTGTTCACAAGCTTTTTGTTAAATTTGACCTAATGACCTACCTTTTGACTCCACAGGACCAAGTTATGAGCTCATCCAAGATTTCATGCAGGCAATTATTTTGATCAAGTTTGGTGACGATTGGGCCGTGAATGGGGCTTCTAGTGTGCTCACAAGCTTTTTCTAAGATTTGACCTAGTGACCTACTTTTTGAACTCACGTGAACTCATAACAAACTCATCCAAGATTTCATGCACATTCTGACCAAGTTTGGTGAAGATTGGGCAAGAAATGTGGTCTCTAGTGTATTTAGAAGCTTTTTATGAGATTTGACATATTGACCTACTTTTTTACCTAACGCGACCCAATAAAGAGCTCACCAAGATTTAATGCAGACAAAAATTCTGACCAAGTTTGATGAAGATTGGATAAAAACTCTGACTACTAGCGTGTTCACAAGCGAAAATGTTGACGCCGCACGACGGCTGACGAACGTCGGACGAAGCGGTATCAGAATAGCTCACCTTGAGCACGTAGTGCTCAGGTGAGCTAAAACGGCCAACGTCAGTGGATATTTCGGTGTCCATTTTTTTATCGAGAGAAGAGTTGCTTGCAACCGTGCTTTCATCGCATGTTGTTATTGTTGTAGTTATTGTTGATTTGCACTTTCCTCGTTGTTTTCGTCAGCGTACATTTTTTGGCTAAAAACTAAGTTCTTGTCAGACTGCTAGCTGCACTGAAAACCTATGATCATTCGGCTTATTACACAGAAAACACAAAGACATTGCCAAGCAGCTGTGAATTCATATTTCTTTAATTTCGTTTTTCTCTTCTTTTTCCTTTTTCTTTTTTTTTCTTTTTTTTTCTTTTTTCTTTTTCTTTCAATTTTTTTCCTTTTTTTGATTTTTTTCGTTATTCTATTATTATTTTTTTCTATTTTTTTTATTATTTTTTCTATTTTTTTCTATTTTTTTTTTTTTATTTTTTTCTATTTTTTTCCTTTTTTCTATTTTTTTCCTTTTTGCTATTTTCCTTTTTTTCTTTTTTCTTTTTTTCTTTTCTTCCATTTTTTTCCTTTTTCTTCTTTTTTTTACTTTATTTCTTTTAATTCTTTTTTTTTACTTTATTTCTTTCAATTCTTTTTTTTTCTTTTTTTTTACAGGAGACATCGATCCCGGGTTGCATTTAACAAGGGAACTTAACCAGTACAATACTTTGGGATATAAACATAGCCGATTTGTCTCGCTTATTTAACACAAAAATGTAAAATTACTTACGTTTTATATTTCATTTCATGCTAAACATAAAATATTTATCATCTAACCATAAGAATAAAACTAACAACTTAATTTAGGTGTCCCAGCAAGCAATACGTTTCGACCGCACCGTACCCTGATAGCTCGTCCAATGACCAATCTTACAAACCTACTACACCAAGAAAACTCATATACGCATCATTGCACAGCGACAGCTTACTATCGAAAACCAGTCAAACGAATTATTCGTTCAAACCTCGATAATAAAAACATTTATGTTTTATATTTCATTTCATTTCATGCCAAATAATATTTATCATCTAGCCATAAGAATAAAACTAACAACTTAGTTTAGGTGTCCCAGCAAGCAGGGTAATTCATCGACAGGAAATGAGCGGGTTCTAAACATTCTCTATGAAATAAAGGCAATCGAAAAACAACAAACAAATGGATATAAATTCACCCACAGCCTCAAATATATATAAAAAATACATATCAACTAGCTTATTTTAAGCCCAAATGAGAAGACACATAATACGAAATATTATTTCAAGCTTTCAGCCGAACCTCTTACATAGCCATCCTTGGCCTTTTCCGATGTCCACCTTCCATGTTTTTAAACAATCGATCAGCCACGCCATTATTAGCTGCAGCAGTCGCTCCCCTTGAATGAAACGAGTGTAAGCCTAACTGTTCTGATTTAAGACCAATAACTGTAAGTTTCTGTAGCAAAATTGCTCTTGCTCTGCAATATGTCATAGGTTTCAGTCCAGTTAAAACTTTTTTGTTATTTTTTTCTTTTTACAGAACTGTATGTTCCTGAACAAAAACTCACTAGAAGAGTCTGAAATACTTGCGGCCAAAATATATTTCTTTAAAAAAAAAACATCACCGGACACAAATCAGTATCAGTTTTACAAATGAACATATGATCACCTTTGATCAGTTTTACTTTTGCGAATGTTAACTTTGACGCAATCGTCCATCAATACAAGATCAGATCTTTTAAAAGAAACCAATTCAATTAACTTTAAAAATCCAGAAAAACTTGACAAGCATATGGTAACAAACCGTTAATCTAAAAGTGATTTAGAATTATCAAAATGAGTCCCGATTTTCGTTAAATCGTCAACAGTAATAGCATGCCTCGAACCCCGAAACTGACCACGTGATGTTAGTCTTTGAGCAAGACTATTTACTGCACATTGCTCCGGGTATTCAGTACCTGAGTACTGGTTCTACCTAGGAAGTGGCCAGTCGAGAGGGATTAATATAAGTTAAAAGAACTTGTTTCCCAATCGACTATAAATACATAGGTTTAAACTAATAGCACGCCTTTTCGCTACTGGTTAAGCATTGTCTCTAATTAATCCATTTTTAGCAAATGTTACTAAATCTAAGGAGCAGAGATAATAGTAACCTGCTATTTTATGCGATTTAACTCAGAAACGAACAGCAAGTACTTTGCTAGAAAATCGTCTAGAGCTGACAGCATTGCTATTGTTCACAAAAATATGCTCTCCGTTGTCAAATACCAACTACTCTTTCACAAACTCCTTTTTTGAGCAGTTAGCATAAAACCAAATGCCAGAAAGCTGCACCTGGGCAAGAATGTGACGACTAGAACTCCATGCGCATTACATTCTAACAGATGCGCAATTGTCCTGCCAACTAAATTGATAGGGGGCACTAGCCGATTGAAATCATTACCGCAAAACTGAGTAAAACAATCGACAGCCACAGTTTCGAAATCAAAATATTTCGAATTATAACGTTTTATCTTTCTATTCCGAGATGTAGCGAACCTATCAAAAGTAAATGGCCCCCACAAGCTGTCTAAGTAGTGAAAAAAACTCAGAGGAGAATTCTCTGAACAGGGGCCCAAATAGACTTATCGTCGTTCACTACGAAACCCGCTTGCTGTAAACTATTCCTCACTAACAGTGCGTCAATACGTGTTTTCTCCAAACTAGAATTTGCACACCAACCGTGATCCAAAAACATAGCAATCTTAATACCGTGATAGTGCAATATTTAACCAGGCACTTAACGAAACAAGAAGGGACACAACTCAGGCCGAACGGAGCAACTGTGTACACATAGTACTTTCCCTTGAATGAAAAGCCTAAATTATGTCGGGTGCTCTCAAAAATATCAATAAAATAATAGCCTTTAGACAGATCAAACTTAAAACAAAAACATTTTTATTAAAGTATTTAATTCCAGTTTTCCGATCCTCAAATGACCTTTTCTCTTTCCAAATATGCTTGTTAACAATCCTCAGATCCAAAATCAGTCTTTTCTTGCCAATAGAATTAACCGATACACTTAAGCGGACTAACAACATGCGAAATGCTTTTAGATTTAACTATAAAACCATTGTTTAACATATCGTCCGCAGATTCTTCCACAAAATCTGAATGCAATAACGCTGACTTATTATTAGATCGATACAGATTGTTCTGGTAGTGGTGTGGTAAGAAATTGTATTTTATAAACGTTCTCTATACAAATTACACTGTCAGGATTTGCACCAATATCTCTCCCGAATTGAACATGTTTCTTTAAAGTGCCTTTAACGTTAGATGTTCGACAGTCACTACATTTCTGACTGCAATGTGAGTCAAATCTTATCATTGGCTGGGCTTATATTGACACAGGCAATATGTCGCATACCACTTTTAAAATTACAACACTGACTTATTCTTTATTACAAACTTACAAGATACACATTATCTAAAATTAAAAATAAGACTCAACTATAACTAGACTGTGCTATATTATTGTACGTATACATGTGTTGAACGTTAATTTTGATCATTTTAGCACACCGTATTATTTCACCGGTTGTAGCTAGCCTAACGTGGTCACCGATTTTGTCCGAGGATTACCAAGTGCAGTTAGTAAACACGATTTGTGAAGGTTAAACTGGAATTGTAAGTTTTTCTGCCCTTTTTCTTTATTGTAGACGTACTTAGATCAGTGATCACATAGATATGGATATCTTCTATATTTAGATCTAGGTATGATTGTTTTACGGAAAATAGTTTAATGTTATTAGGTTATAAAGAGGGATTTTGTCAAGAAGCAGACGAAATTTAGTTTCTCGGCCTCATCATTTCAAGTCAGGCTTATCGCTCCCTTTTATTTTCTGATATTATGCTTAAAGATGTTCCAACTGACACAGTGACAGCTATCAAAATGAATAAAATTACATCTTTTTGCTTTTGTCTGAAGCATGCGCACACCATGCTGTCTCACTCCATGCTCTCTCACTCCATAGCTGTCTCACTCCATGCTGTCTCACTCCATAGCCGTCTCACTCCATAGCTGCCTCACTCTAAAGCTGTCTCACTCCATTGCTGTCTCACTCTATAGCTGTCTCACTCCATAGCTGTCTCACTCCATTGCTGTCTCACTCCATGCTGTCTCACCTCACTCCATGCTGTCTCACTCCATAGCTGCCTGCCTCGACAGTTTTCGGGTGAATTACAGTCATAACATACTGAACTAAAATGTGCTTACAACGTAAATGTTTCCAAATATTACTATTCAATTAGTAAACATAATTAAATAAAAATAAAAAATAAAAATCCGCTCGAAATATAAAAATCTGACATGTGCATAAAATAATAGCTTCACAATCATGTATCAAGTATATTCACTTCTATTGTTGGTTTATTTATGTGTGTTTTTTGTTTTGCCAAATAAGTTATTAAGCCATCTGATTTTACAAGTATATATCACCAAAATTCAAAATGTCCTATCCCTAAAATTCAAAATGTCCCAAATTATCACACATTTATTTATTTATTTATTTTGATAAATGATATATCAAAGGAAATGAATTTGTGTATTAACGGTGGTATCCAACAGTTTAGACCAAATTGTTTTTTTCCTCAAATAACCAAATAAGTCTTTGTTACCTGAAAAGGTCATGCAAAATGCTGTTCAGTGATGCCCTAGTCCTAGATCTGTGGGAAAAGTGAAAGCATTACACCCCAATCATCATTAAAATCAGGTAGATCTATTTCCCACGTGATCCACTCTGCAGAGATAGCTGTTTTCAAACTAAGAAAATCGGGTGATAACTTACATTTGAGATCATGTTATATCATCATCGGGGTAGTTCGCGCTGGCATCGGTATCTATTTTTAGCAGAGATCACTTTTGTGCTTATTTAAAGATTATAAAATAATGACCACTTAGAGTCATTTTTTCACAATGTGTTCTTCTCACATATACATAATGTTCAAAAGCGTCTTTACTCAGACCTAAGAATCAGGCAGAGCGACAGTTAATAGTTGTATACTATAAGCTCAAATGATTTAACACAATGCACTGAAAATTTGGATATACTGCTACAATCATATCGAAGCAGTTTATCCCAGTTTCGGTGCATTGTGCTTAATCATTACAGCTCTTCATTATGTTGGACAAATTTATTTTGGTTCAGTATTGAGATCAATTTGTGCCTTTTCTATGAGATTTATACTGACAAAATTAAAAATTATTGTCCAGTCAAAATAAGGACTGTATCTGTTATTCTTTTGGTAATTTTTTGTTTATACTATTAATAAAATGTCCAAAAAACATACTTTGGATTGTTATTACTTTGATTGGTTAGATTTTTTATGCCTTTACAGATGTTTGCTTTTTTAAGGAATGTTTTGTGTTTTGTTCTTTAACTTGTTTACATGAAAACAGTAAAACATTGTTATTTTATCAGTCAAAAAAGGTAACCCCCAAGCAATAGATCCTAAATAGTAAATCTTAAGTATCCCATTTTCCCAAACATATTGTATTGTAAAATATTGAATGGAGGTATATACTGATGTTTCGTATCATATCATGGAAGAAGTGTAATATTTCAACTCTATTAAACTCTTTACAGCCAAAACTCTTCAATTAAACCTATTTACCAAATTTCTTTAGATCAATAAATATCATATTTTTTTACTTATTTACCAAATATTATCCCATTCAAATTTCTTTCATTGAGGTCTCCCTTCACCCTTACACTCAATTTTACATGCTCTATTTCAAAATTCTCTTGTATGTATTGTTTTGATTTCAGAAAATCAGCTTCGTTCTCTTCCCTTACTGATGGATAACACACTCAATGAACCCCCGGTCAAGAAGGTTCGTATTGAAGAGAACTCAGATGAGCCTTTGCTTGATGAATTCTGCAACCCAGACAAACCAGTTGTGACATCATTCCAAGATGTTAGTGCAGCAGCTTACAAAATCAAAGATGGCATTCAGCGAACCCCATGTACTGTGAGTGCTTCTTGTAATTTTTATAATAGGTGTTTTCATAGGTAAATAGCTGTATTAGTTTAAATTAATTTATCCATTGTTTTCACTTGTGACCCCAGCAGTCAGTTTGTGATTAAGTTTTTCCATGTTAGCATCAAAGAAATCCAAACATATTGGCGCTCTGCTATTATGATACTACAAAAATGAGAGTCATTGATCTGTCATTTCAAATCAAACAATCTTTTTTGATGTTGTAGTTGATAGGAGATTCTTATATATAAAATACTGCATAAATGCATACTTTAGCCTAATTAAAGATAATTTTGAAGACTAACTATATTGTTAGACAGTACTAATTGCAAACATATCACTCAAAATGTTCATTCTTTCCAAATCTATAAAAGGCTCGATGGTGGTCCATCACTGAACAGCATTTTGCTTGAACCTTTTAAGTTAACAATGATTTATTTGGTTACTTGAGTAATATTTTTCCAAACTGTTGGATATCACCTTAATATTTGAAACAAGTGTTCAGTATCACTAGCAGAACCTATATATACAGGGCACTTAACCCTGACATTTATTTTGACAGAATTTTGCCCCTTTTTCACTTTTCATTATTCTATCCAGAATTAGGAAAAGTGCAGCACACTGTCTGCGTGGACAGCTTTGTAAAATGAACTTTCAGTAATTTTTTTCTCTTTTTCCAGTAATTTTTCTAACCTCCTACAGCTCTTTCTTGTACAAACCAATCCACTTACTTAAAACCACATATTAAATATAATCATCATTTGTAATACAGGTTCTGTTGGAAATTGTTCTTAGCCACAATAATGTTTGTTCTTAGCCACAATAACGTTTGTTCTCTTCATCTAGTTGTCACAGATGTCAGGCATGTTTGGCATGAAGATCTATTTCAAAAAAGAGTTTCTGCAGTATACAGGCAGGTATGTTTAAATGTTGACATATCTTCATAAAGTATAATGTGCTTGAATGTATATATTATTCATTTTTAGCTCAAATTTTCTATAAATAAGGAGAGATTTTCTGCTTAGCCGAGCTTCACCTTCCGATATGCTAAAGTTAAAGTTTTGCACGTAAATTCTATCAAGTTTTTATCTCAATAAACAGTGCAGCAATTGGACTGAAACTATATATAACTTTAACTTTATATATAAGTCAGAGTCTTCGACAAAACCCGGTGGACTGTGGCCCGAGTCTTGCATCACACTTTCATGCGCTTGAATAGTTGAGCACACTGTCCTATTATAGGTCTTGTTGACTTACATTTTTGTTAAATGAATGGCATTACCAGTATTTTCATATAAATTATTCTGAAAGTTAAATATTAACAAAAATTTTAGTTTAAACATTTCTTTCATGTATTTTGGACATTTCTTTAATGTATTTTGGTTTGGAAAAAAAATCTTATTTCAAGTAAGATTGATCTTTTTTGACTGCCCCCTTTCTGGGTAGAACCAGTGCTTGGATATTATATAAATGGGCAATAAATAGTAAAATGTTTTGCCCAGTTGCTCTCCAGGCAGAACATGGGCTCAGATCCGGGACCCATTTGTCTTGAGTCTAAAGTATAGAAACTTAACCATGGGCTGATGACACATAGATCATATTTAATGTTTTTAGTGTCAGCTCCATGTAGGGCCTTTAAAATACCTGTCATTAAAAATGGTGGTGGTATAGCTCTCTTGCTAACACTCAAGCAGATATAAGGGGAGTTCCACAACTGTTCGGCCCAGTGTCAGAATAATGTGGACAATTGTTGTACCATGACATGTATTCCCAGTATGCTGTACTAACTGCAGGTAGCACTATCATTCAAGTAGGCATCACCTACAAACAACAGAAATACTGTTAGTAGGATGATTATTAATTAGCCCAACTTACAAATAAACAGGCAAAGATATTTTATATCTTTATTTAAATGTAGCATGGTCATTGTATTTGGATCTGTCTTATATATGTACAACAATTCTGATGGATTATAGGATTCTGTTTTGTTTCATTGCAAAGATATAACTGTGTTAATACGGAAATTGGTTACAAAGCATTTTCTCATTTTATTTCCATTGAAAGATATAGTTGCATTTGTGCTCATGTCTTTTCTTTTTTCTTCAGCTTCAAAGAGAGGGGAGCCAGGTACACTTTAATGATGTTAACTAAGGTATGTTAAGATAAACACATAGTGCTCAACAGGTGTACTTGAGGTTATAGTAGAAAGTCTTCACCTTACTAAAGTAATGTAACTCATAGGGTTTCAAGGTACATCAATGAACAACAGAAAGGTTTTAAAATTAAATAACTTATACCATTCTGCCACAGACATGGGGCCCATGCTACCAGAAAAAAAGGGAAAATTCAGGAATTTTGAAAATTCTATTCCCGGTTGTAAAAATACAGTGATTATTACCATATTGATTCAAAATTGCGAAAAACTTTGGAAAAGTATGAACCGATTTAGGTACGAAATCATTAGTTTGTTATCAAAATGTGTAAATAAAATCGGACCATTTGGCAAGCATTTATTTCATGATGTCTGCTGCATTTTTGCGAGGCCTTTTTAGTCACGAACTTGGCTTAAGTTCACTGAAATTTAATGTAAATACGCTGTTAGTAACGGATGTGAACGTTAACTACATCGATCTAGCCAGTCTTCAGCACGCAACTCATTTGCAAAGCCTGACTTTGAGGTCAAAATACTTGGTTTTAAAGTGCAGTTCCGATACAACAAACTGAATGCAGCAATTGTGAACACCCTTTGTACATTAACATATCATAAAAGTTGGAAATTAATTTTTTTTTAAACCTTGAATAAGTCTGGAATTTTACCAGCAAAGATTTGTAGGAGTCTTCTACAGTATTAGATTTAATGCTATTGCTTTATAAGTGTCAATTTATCATACTAAATCACACAAAGTCAATGAATTGCGAGGTATTGTAAGAATGTAGACAACATTTATTCCTTGTTATAAAGGTTCACCTTTTAGTGCATTATATACTAGGATGTTTTTTATCCCTTGCATTTTATTAACAATATTAAAGGAATTTCATCAGGTATAAACTTGAAAAATACAGTCCCATTCAGGACGAAGGACTTAAGCGTGGTATCCGACCGTTTGCCTATATAAAATATAATAAAAACGTTATCGAACCACTGCTTTAAGGAATATGGGCATCATTTTGTATAAACACATACCTTAGTCTTAATAAATACTATTTTGAACACCAACTGAATTGTGTGAAAGAACTAATCACCAAAAAATTACTGTGTATTCTTTTCCAACCGTATAAAAAGCTCAATAGTGGTCTCTGCTAAAAATAGAAATCAACATCAGAGTGGATTACCCGGTTAATGATATAACACGATATCAAAAGTAAGTGGTCATGTGGTTTTCTATGTTAAAAAATAGCTATCTTTGCAGCGTGGCTTGGATAGTAAATACCTGTTTGATATGACGAGTTCTGCTTTATGCTTACTGACTTATTTGGTTATTTAAAACAATAAATTTTTGTCCAAACTGTCGGATACCATCTTTAATGTGAGGTCTTTCAGCCGACTAAGGGTGTGCCGGTAGTTCTACCCAGACATTTGTCTAGGATGTTTTTCCACCAAAATAGCTGGAAGTTGTTCTAATATCCATAACATGTGTTCCTAAAACCAAACAAAAAATATTGTGTCAACAGGACCAGAAGAAAGGAGGAGTTATAGCAGCAAGTGCTGGGAACCATGCCCTGGCTTTATCTTACCATGGCCTTGACCTTGGTATACCCATTACTGTGGTGATGCCGGTCGTGGCACCCTTGATGAAGATACAGGCGTGCAGCAAGTATGGTGCTACTGTCATTGTGAAGGGCAACAACTTGAGTGAGGTAAGATGAATGAACACTATCAATATAGTAACCCCTATCCCATGACTTTAATTATAAATAGGGATGGCAGCGGTTAACCTGTTAACCGTTTATTCTCTCCCCATGTAGTTTAACCGGTTACAAATTATCTAACAGGTTAATTGCTCCGACAAAGTAATATATATGGAATATGATGGGTAATATTTATATTTACTCACTATTTTAGTGTCTATTTCTTGAACCTCTTGTTAAAGTGACACCTGCAACTTTCTCACTTGTCTACTAGTTATTGTGAGATGGGCGATGACTGTGTTAGGCTGTGAGCCCTCAGTCGCAATTAATGCAGAAAATTTCATTCTTTGACAGCGCATGTAACTAATGCCCTTTACCTTCCTCCTCTGAACAGACATCTCCTATGTTAGGGTTACCTATGAGCAAAATGGTAAAGGTTTTGATCCAGCGACAAGTTTACAAAGTAACAGTTATCCAGAATGTACAGTTGTTGAGTATTTATCATACCTTCTAATACAAGTATATCCATTTGAATAACACATACATCTTTAACATTCGTTGTTTGATACTGTCATCTTCAGCATCCATTGTTTGGAAGAGGGGGGGATGAACTGAACTATTTTAGGCCTATTTAAATAAATGTGGCATTTCTTTGTTAGTTATTTGTATGCCATTCTTTTTTTTTTAACCCCAAAATAAATTCATATATCTTATTCCACATGCCAACGTTCAGCCCTAATATTCCTCCAAGTAACCGGTCAAATAATTGAGAAGGTTAACTGTTTACTGATTTCATAACCGTTGCCATCCCTATTTATAATCAATACAAATTTGAAATTTTTTAGAAAACAACTACATGTAAAGGAAACAAGATATATTGCAAGAGTCTCAGAGCAAATAATTTACATTTACAGATTATTCATTCATTGTACACATTACGTTTGTACTTTTATTTGAAATAATCATATGTTCAAGCTGAATAGTTTGACAGTGTTGCTTAAAATAGGAAAGTAGTGCCAGATTTCCATCAGGATAAAGTATAGACTTGGAAGACCACAGTGATGAAAACAATCCTTTGTATTTGATCTTTAAATGTGGGCCATAGTTACACAGAAACTAAAAATTACTTCTTTAATCTGAAAAGCTACAAAAATATTCTCTAATTTATTTTATTTGATATTGATAGAGTCAAGATAGTGACTTGCTTTTATTCCAACATTATTTGCCTTTGTTATGCTTAGGAAAGATTAATATTGTCTAAGCCTAATGTTCTTCAGTCTGCTTGTTTAGTTGTTTGTTCTTCAAAACTAAGAATGTCTTTTCAGTCCAGGGTCCATGCAATGAAGTTGGGCAAAGAAAAAGGTCTTCTATACATAAATGGGTAAGGTCATACATGTAATACATGCATTGTATTCTAATATATTGTCTAAATTGTTACAACTGTTTTGTAAAAGATAACAGACATCACATACATCAGGGTTGTTTTTTGTTTGTTTTTTAATGAAAAAGGAGACAGGACCTGGGGCCTTTGAGAATGGGAATATTTTGCTGTGTTTTGTTAAAAAAGGGGGAAAATATGCATGTTTAACTTTTTATTTGCTATCATACAACTTTTGTTTGTTTTTTACAAATCTTTCTCTCTTATTTTCTTGTTCATGAACTCCTCCACTAGATTATCATAGTTTAGTTTACTCAAGCTACCACTGAAAAGTTAAAAGAAAAAGTGGAATTTTCTTTTTCAGGGGAAAAACTAGGATTATTTTCTAAGGAGATGGGGCCTTTAAATTGCCCCTCATATGTATATATATAAAGGAAAAAAATACAAACCTGTACATTCATGTTGCTGCAAGCTGTCACAGTAAAGGCAGCAACAGAGATAGAAATGTACTTTAAGCTCTTAGCACTTTGTCTATTAAAATTGTATGGTGTTGAGTACCATGCATTTGCAAAAATATCTTAAAAATAATGGATTGGGCTTTGGGTGATTTTTACCTAATAGAAAATTGGGTAAGCATTGCCAATTTTTAATTTAATACGCTACACATTCTAAAGTGTGCTAAGGTTGAAGCATCATCTCTAGGTATGGTGGCCACAGGTGACTGGGTGGGGTAATAAGCCAGGTATTTATGATTGTTTGGTAAAAAGTCTTTGCTTTCAATGGTATATTTCTTTGGAACAGCCTGCCCCAAAATTTCAGGAACATCGAGTGTCCACTTAAATTCAAAGAAGCCATCAAAGTGCATTTAATTGCAAGTTAGAGATCAAACATGGCTTTTAACAGATAAATTTGAGATATTTTAGTAATGTAAATGTCTTACTGACTAAGTAATGTGCTAGGGTTTTAAATTTATAAATAATGCATGTGATATTTTCTTCTATAACTGTGATGTCACATAAAACTGTGGTCTTTAACATGCAAATTTACAATACTATGATAAATGATACTGATAAATAACAGGTTATCTCAATTTTACTCACTGCACCATTGTATTTAATCAGTAATTTTAATGAGCTATTTATTTAATACTGTTTCTCTTTTCTGTGTTATCTCTGTTATTTGTGTGCATTCATGGAACATACATATGTGTAATGTTATGATCAATGTGTCGTTGCTTATTATATTATCATACATCTTGTTATTTCCATGTTTTTTGTACACTTTCATCAAAATAAATGTATCTATTTGTGAGAAGGTGGCTCTGGACCAACATCAAGTGTACATAATATTTGGTTAATTGAAAGATTGTTTATGGGATTTTAAATCTAACAAATATATATTGTGGAATAATCATTCATCAATTTCAGTGTTGATTCTCCCAACCTAGACAAGATCTTTTGAGGAACATTATGTCCTTAACATACAATGGAATGATTACAGGTGATATTCAGCTCCATTATTCTGTGTTGTTAGTCCCCTACCGGTGTTTACATCGGAGGGGACTATAGGTTTACCCTCCGTCTGTCAGTCCGTCTGTCTGTCTGTCCGCTAAAAATCTGGATCCTTTGATAACTTAAAAATTATTAAAGCTAGGCGCATGAAACTTGGTATGTTAATAGGTAGCAATGTGTACAATATGCACGAGCAAGATTTGGGTCGCTACCTTGAAGGTCAAGGTCACAGCATGTCCTTGCAGCAAAATCGTGTCTGCCCCATAACTTTGATATTTAAAGTCAGATTTTACAACTATTTCACAGAAATGATCACCATATTGAGATGACGTGTCGCGAACAACATTTGGGTCGATACCTTGAAGGTCACGGTCACAGCATGACCTTGCAGCAAAATTGTGTCCGGCCCATAACTTTGTTATTTGAGGTCGGATTTTACAACTATTTCACAGAAATGGTCACCATATTGAGATGACGTGTCGCGCACAACATTTGGGTCGCAACCTTGAAGGTCAAGGTCACAGCATGACCTTGCAGCAAAATCATGAAGTTTTGGATAGCGCATTCAAGTGCACTTACCTTAAATGATAGTGCATTAAGGTGCTCATACCTTAAATAAAGGCCAAAAATAAATGTCATGATAAGTAAACAATTATTTAGGCCAGGTGAATTAAAAAAAAAATATGTGAACGCCAACTACTGTTTGGATGGGAGGAGACTATAGATTTGCCCTGTCTGTCTGTCCATTTGTCCAACAAAAAATCTGGATCCTTTGATTACTAAAATTAATGTTTGAGCTACATTGATGGAAATTAATTATAAATGGCAATAAACAGGAGCGTATGATAATTAAAGAACTTTTTGAGGGACCGGTAGGGGACTACTGTATTGCCCGCAATACTATCAAATGCTTGTTTTACAAAGTTTTGTGGTTTGTAAAAATGAAAATTGTATAAATGCAAAAATGGCAAACTGTGTCCACATGGTTTTCAAACAAATCAGGTATGACCATCCAAATATTCTGGCTGGGCAGGGTACCATGGGTTTAGAGATAGCGGAGCAGGTACCAGACCTGGACGCCGTCATTATTCCAGTGGGGGGAGCAGGTCTACTGGCAGGTACAGCAGTGGCTTTGAAAAACCTCAAACCCAACATTCAAGTCATTGTAAGTATTTTTAATTTTTTATAATAATTTGTGTGTTTGTTTTTTGTTGTTGTTTTTTTTGTTTACATCACAGTGATATATTTGGTGGAGGAAGATCCCAGATAAATGTTATTTGAAAGAACTCGCCACCATAAGGTTTGCCCCTGGATTCAAAAATATACAATGAGTGATGGAGAAATTACTTGTCAGCAACTATAAACCTTCAGTCACAGGTGTCCTGATTCGGCATTGAGATTCTATTTTCTGTATACTAGACATAACTGGTTTCAACTAGTCTTGAAAACTAAGGTTGGAGTTGAGTTTTTCTTACATTTATTATGTTGGAGAGCTACAGAATATGTTCTAGCATTTATAATGTTGAAGAGCCACAAAATAAAAATATTCTGACAATCATTATGTTGAAGAGCCACAAAATAAAATATTCTGACATTTATTATGTTGGAGAGCTACAGAATATGTTCTGACATTTATTATGTTGAAGAGCCACAGAATAAAAATGTTCTGACATTTATTATGTTGGAGAGCCGCACAATAAAAATGTTCTGACATTTATTATGTTGGAGAGCCACAGAATAAAGATATTCTGACATTTATTATGTTGGAGAGCTACAGAATATGTTCTGACATTTATTACGTTGAAGAGCCACAGAATAAAAATATTCTGACATTTATTACGTTAGAGAGCCACAGAATAAAGATATTCTGACATTTATTACGTTAGAGAGCCACAGAATAAAAATATTCTGACATTTATTATGCTAGAGAGCCACAGAATAAAGATATTCTGACATTTATTATGTTGGAGAGCCACAGAATATGTTCTAACATATGTTCATATAATAGACATTAAATCTTCATGTATTGTATTAGAACTACTTTTAAATTTAATCTTAAAGAAATTATAATGGGCTTTCATTCCATGAATGTTGATGTTGGCTCATTTTAGGGAGCAGAGTCAGAAAAGTGCCCCAGTTTTACCAATGCAATGGAGGCAGGCAAGCCAGTCTTCACTGACACCGGGTCAACACTTGCAGATGGTGAGTGTAGTTTTTCACTGACTTTAATGTACAGTTCCCTTAAATGCTGTAGATATGTTTAGGCCCCTGTGGGGCTGGTTCTGCTTTTATAGTTCAAGATTTACAGTTTATGTTGATTTTATTGCTATCAAATTAATAATTATCAATATACACACCCAAATATTTGTCTAACAAACCTTTAGAAGTACTTATTAGATTGACTATCATATTTTCTGAAAATGAATAAAATTTGGTATTTGTAAGTACATAATCTTAAAGGCAGAGTATCAAATTTGGGATCTGTGAATAATTCAGGGCATGAAAATTGTAGTGGACACATGTTTATATTGCTACTACTATAACTCCCTGACTATACAGTTAACACAAGTTCACATCATTCACGGATTAAAACTATGTTTTTTAATTGATTACAAAATACCAGCTGAGCGATGCTTCAGAAGGTCACGTGACTTTTAAATTACCCATAAACAACAAAATGGCTGACACTAGTGACAGTCTGAGTAAGGTTTATACCGGCAATTCAGTAACAGGCATCACATGGGGTTCCCAATATGCTTTGCAAAAACCTCCAGAAATCTAAACATAGTATTAAAAGGCTATGTAGTATGTAGCCTTAAAAACACTCGGAGTACAGTAGTAATTTTAATAAAACAAATTATTTACTGTTGCCGCATGCAAACATTCATTGGATTGATAAATAAGTTTAAAAAAAACAAAGGAGAACTTTCATTATTCCACACTAGCCAGGTATGATTGAAATGAGCCTGTTGACATTACAACCTGGTTTAAAGTTACAAAGATTTCAAAACACTTACTGATATCACTTGTATATTTTGAAATATTACAAAAAACAACAAATTCCATGCTTTTAGTTTTAATTTTGACTTATAAATTCATGAAAGAACTTCAAACATTTCATCATTAAGACCCATTCAGTTTATTCCAGATTTATAAAATGAATTCTCTAAAACTCTATGGTAAGTTTTAAATGTTCTTAATGCAACTGATAAAGAATTGCAAAAACGTTCTAAATGCAACAGGTAAAGAACTGCATTGTGTGCGCTTATATTCTTCTCATGCCCATTGAAATTATTCGTTATATGATAGAACTAATAATTATTGATAATTGTCCTGAATTGAAATAGGTTTTCTGTACTTGCTCTAGGTCTAGCTGTATCAACAGTAGGAGTAAATGCTTTTGCAACAGCACATCCATTTGTGGACAAAATGGTTGTTGTCAAGTAAGTGATATTATTAATTTGTGATTTCGAATTTGGTTTTTGTCGGAAGCTTTCTGATCAGGATAATCAGGTACTATTTGCTGCAAAGTATTTCATTTTTCATGAAGGTGTTTGCAAAAACACATGTATTACATAAAGTTATTTATAAGCAGATATATAAGTTAATATTTAGGTAAATCATGATACATTAAAGTACAACAGTCTGAAAAGTATCATTATTATAGAAAAATTAACATAGCCATAAATAGGTTAAGAATGATACACACAAAACACTTGTCCAAGATTGCCTGTAAATAAGTTAAAAAGGCTGGAGGAAAGTCCAGTGGTAGGACAACCACTCCTGATCAAGGGATTCATGTTGATAGTTTATTTTATTACTAGAAATTGTGTATGTATATATGTTAGTTGTATCTGTTTTAACTCCCGATGCAGGTGCTTACTGTTTGTTGTTTCTTTTTGACGGGATATTGTTATTTACACTGTTTGTTCAATAGAAAAACCTTCAGGAAGTGCGAGGTTGGAGCGCTCCACAAACCAGGTTTAAGCACCCCAGTCGGCCCTTTTGCCGATTGACCGTTCCAAGGCGGTAACTGATGGTTTTTCTTTTTGTGTGTTATGTCTCGTCTCTGTTTTTGTCACATTTATATTTACCTTGTTTGCCTTTGTCTTCTGGTAGATAAAATCTTAATATCTGTGGAAATTTTTATAGGATCTTTTCTTATTTACCTATTTGAACTCCATCAGATTGCCTGTTACTATGTCTTAGCTGCTAGTAAGAGAATGACTATATTTAATGACGAGGGGGTAAAATTGTAAAGTCGTTTGAGCTTCAGCTAGCAATAGGTAGCAATAAGTAGGTATAACTTTTTTGAGGTCTTTTTTTAACAAAAAGTACAAAGGTCGTCATCATTATTGTTTAAATAACAGGGAAGAGAACATAGCTCTGTCCATCCTGAGACTGTTGGAGTTAGAGAAGGCCGTGGTGGAAGGGGCAGGGGCCACGGGCTTAGCTGCTATTGTGCAGGGTCTCCTACCTGAGCTGGAGGGGAAAAAGTGAGTACTGATACATACAAGATGCATCGTCCATTGTAAATTGTAAATTTGAAAAACACTTGAACACACTAAAATGTCATTGATGATTAACAACCATGGGCAGAGAGTAGCTGCATGGCAACAAAAGTATTTACTGGACCTGGTAGCACAATCGGTAGAGCATCGTTTCTAGGTACAGGAGTCCCCAGGTTCAATCCCGGGTGGCGACATACCAAAGTCATTAAAAATGGTAATGGTATAGCTCCCTTTCTAATGCTTTAGCAAATATAAGGGTAGTTCCACGACTGAATGGCATGGTGTCAGGATAATGAGACCGAGTGTGGTTTCATGCCGGGTACTTGGCATGCTATGCATAATGAAGGCAGCACTATATTTGCTTCAAGAGGACACCATCTCCAGATAACTGAAATACTGTTGGTGTAATGATAAACCCAATAAACAAACAAATAAAAGTATTTGAAATTACTTTACAATAATGATGTCTGGAATAGATAAACACTATTCTTCATGTGATTTACACATAATAATTTTCTTCTAAGAACATGCATGATTTGAACAAGCCTAGAAACATTTTTAGAGCCAGATAAGCCAGCCTGAAGCATTCTGATACATGTAATTTGGAAAAGTTGTATTGTTTTATTCAGGGTTGTTATAGCCCTATGTGGTGGTAACATTGACACAACTGCCCTCGGTCGCACTATAGAACGTGGTCTGGCCGCTGATGGTCGTCTGGTGAGATTTGTTGTGACAGTCAGTGACAGGCCCGGTGGAATAGCTGATCTGACACGCCTTATATCAAACTTGGGAGTCAGGTACGTGAATATGTGGCTTCTCTTACCTCCACATTCATATTTATTATATCACCGGATGTTTTGTTGTTGGCTCATAATACTTGTATCACATCTGAAGACAACTTACTTTTTAAGACTTTCACCTTGTTAAGATAACAGTTTTTACTTTTGTATTTTAGGAGTATGAAAATTGAATACCAGGCCTGGTAGTGCATTTGGTAGAGTGTCAGCTCCAGGTAGGGGAGGCCCGGAGTTCAATCCTGGGCCGAGACATACCAAAGTCGTTAAAAATGGTAGTGGTATAGCTCCCTTGCTAACGCTCAAGCAAATATAAGGGTAGTTCCACGATTGGTTGGCCCGGTGTCAAAATAATCTGACTGGGTGTGCTATTATGCTAGGTGTTCACGGCATGCTATGAACAGTGAAGACTGCACAACATCTTCTTCAAGTGGACACCATCTCTATATAACTGAAATACTGTTAGTGGGTCAATAAACCCAACAAGCAAACAACACTTGATTTTTGGAAATGTGCACACCTTTTGTCCAAATTAACACATACTTTTTGTCTGGGGAAACGCAATAAACCCAATAAAGAAAACAAACATTGAATGCCAAATTCAGTTTTATACTAGAGAATGAAAAAAGCAACATTTGTTCAATTTCACAAAAATGCACTGGTATGGCAATGTTAGCTTCGTCTGCTGGTGGGGCGTGGCCTTGAGCTTTTTTCTGGCAATTACCAACTTGAAATATGAAAAGATGAGATTTATAAAAATGGAAAAATGGATTAATGTTCAGATGACTTTCTTTTTTATTTTACATTATTTAGGTAGCCCTACTTCATACACAAACTCAATTTGTATTCTAGTACACGTGTATATACAATAACTTCTGATATTTGATGTTGTATACTGTGTTATAACAGAAAGACATTAGTACTTTTTTTTTGCAGCTGCAATTTCACATTTTCATGCCTAGTCAATATTCATGCAAAAGTCTAGCCTTGTTTTTAAAAAACTTTATTTAGTTAGTTTTAAATGAATAATATTTCTCATTATCTCCCTCAAACAGTATTAAAGACATCTTCCATGAAAGAGCTTGGTTGAAGAGTGACATATTTTCTGTGCAGGTATGTGTGTTTTCAACCATTGCAAGTACATCATTACATTCAAGTTATTAAGCTTTATGTTCTGATTTATATTATTTCTTTATATTGCCAGCTAGTCAGTTGTGCCTTTAACTGTTCATGTATTCCATGCTTTCTCTGTTTCATTGTGATGTTTGCAATTCATGCCTTCCCATTTCAATTTCTGCATGAAGCAGTATCTTATATTGATACAAACAAAAATGCGTTTTTTTGTCAAATTCTAGTTGAATGTACGTTCCTATTCAAGTACAAGTACCTGACATTTTGAATAAAACATTTGACATAAATGATAAACCGGCCGCAATGGCTCAACTGGTAAAGCGTCAGCTTGCGGATCGGGAGGTCGCGGGTTCAAACCCAGGCCGGGTCAAACCAAAGACTTTAAAGTATGTAGTAGGGGCTTTCCTTCTAACGCTCGGGGCTAAGGGGACAGCATTACGCCTGACTCGCCGGTGTCAGAATAATGGACCGCCGGGTTCAATCACAATGCACCTCATAAGTGCCCCTGTGCTAAAATGATAGAAATTTTGCTGCACAGTATCAGCCAAAGTTTCGGCAAATCCCATCCCATCCCATAAATGGTAAAATAAAAAGAAGGAGGTGGGTGCAGGGACACTGCGGCCGGGTGGAAGTGTTGCTGGCTTGTAACTCTGACTGCCCTGTTCCTCTTTGTGTCCTGGTTGGGGCAAATTATTGAATGCAAATCACCTGACCTGCGATGCATTGTGGCTCCACCCTTGCATTTGACAGCGGTTATTCTCCTTGAAAATAGCTGGATGATACTATGATGGCCGTAATTGTGTCGCTGTAATGTTTTTCAAAAACAATACTTATTATCAGCTGGTATACATAATATACTATTCACTAGTTTAATAAACTGTTGCAGTACTGTTTCTCTTTCAATTTTTGTCAGTTTTGTATACTTAATTTAAGTGGAAAGTATATTTATTGTTTTCCTTAAAAATTGCCGTAACAGCATGTTTCTCCTTCAAACTTACTTGTTCTTTTCTTTCCATAAATTTAAAAGCCCTGGTTTAGATAAACGTTGGGTCTTTATAAAAATTTAACAATTTGAAAGTTCTTCTAGGCAGCCTGTGAAGTAAATAAATAGTAATAAGCCCGCAGTAAATTCAGAGCCAGTATAACTTAGATGCCTATGCCTGACTACCCTTAACATAATAATTAAATAATCCAGAGCATCACAAATAACATTTTTTAAAACAGTACATAAAACTGTTTTGTGTCAAATTTCCCTGTTTTAAACTACCATAAACTTGGAGCACAATTTTAATTTCATTTCAGAGTAAACTGTTAACTGCTACAATAAACTCAGCATCATGTTCATTAATGTTTTGATAAACATGACTGTGAGTAGCAGGCATACACTTCTGCACATTGCTGTAACATCAGCATGAGTGATGTGTGCATTATTTAGCTAGTTACTATATTCTATGCAGAAAGTAATTTTTAAGGACGAGGTTTTGTTTTGTTTTTGTTTTAACATAGCTTCGATACAAGTATTGTCAAATTGGCGACGTCCAGCTAATTATCGGTGAAGGAAATCCCAGACTTATGTCTCTGTTGAACCGCACTGCTCATTAGCTGGAAAAACCGGACCTCATGGTGCATTCGGTAGAGCATAGGCTACAGGTACGGGAGGCCTCGGTTTGATCCCTGGCAGCAACATACCAAAGTCGTTAAAAATGGTAGTGGCATAGCTCCCTTGCTAACTCTCAAGCAAATATAAGGATAGTTCCATGACTTGTTGGCCCAGTGTCAGGATAATGTCACTGGGTGTGGTATCATGCCAGGTGTTCACGGCATGCAATACTCATTGAAGGCAGCACTATATTTGATTCAAGTGGATACTGTCTCCAGATAATTAAAATACTGTTGGTGGCACGATAAACCAACTAAATAAATTAATAAGTTAGCTGGAAAACTTCTCTACATGAAAGTTTTTGCCCTGATCGGGACTCGATCCCATGTGGTGAGGGGCTGTAAGAGAACTTACATGTCAGTAACTCTTACAGCTTAGGCACCCCAAGGCAGAGATGGATTACAGAATGAAAAAATCGTTTACTATAGTTTAATATTGACTGGAATTTCCTTACACTTTGGCCAAGAAAATGTGAATTTAATAGTAACATAATAAATTAATATATTTTGCTACAATTTTTTACACATCTGTTTGACAGTAGTGCCACTTCTATATACAAACCGTAGATGTATATATTATATCCCTGAGGCAGGCCATATACCCCTTCATTGCTTTGATCATTAATCTATGATCGGCTGTCATTGAACAATATTTACATGGTACATATTTATCAATTAATCTTTTGGCAGAAAACAACTACAGAAAACAAAACTGCTGCAATTTTGTGAAATTATACCTTCAAAGATGTATTTTCAGCTTGACTAGTCTATGAATAAGGAAACCTTTTTCTTACTTATCCAAGTGTCTGCATTGCCACAATGTATAGGTGAAGTGTGCAAGAACTGTCAAGAATTGTTCTCAATAACCAGTATGTGTTGAATGAAACTTCACATATGTGTTTCTAATGGTCATACCTTGTTTAAATCCTTTTGGATTTTGTGAAAAATGCTGCTTTAACATGCTTGTTAGCTGTCTGCATGCACAAACAATCAGACCTATTTCTTGTTATCAAACCACATGATTAGTCGAGCACCTTGTCCTGTGACAGCTCTTGTATATTTGTAAGATAATATTAAACAACAACTAAATGATATTTCATAAAGAAACAAAAATATAATAAACTTAAAAGGAAACTGGAGATATTTGTTGTAAGACTGCAATTCCATGCTCTTTGTATATATTGATATATCTACATACTGTTGATTTTTATCTATATCATCCAGTTATAAAACAGATATTCAATGACAGCCCTATGTATCATTATTTGCTGCACTGCTATGTTTCACATGTTTACAGCTGTTTAACTGTTGCTGATCTTATGTTACCCAAACCAAAGGTGAAAGTTGTGTGCGAAACCCGCGATCAGGAGCATTCAGATGAGCTTCACCAAGCCCTGAAGAACAAGTATTCCCATATTCTGTGGGGAAAAATAGACTACTAGTGAACATTTCCTAATGGTACTGCAGCGGTCAGTTGCTATCACTAGTGTTGGGCCAATGATCGATTATAATTGAAAATGATTGGAAACAGTCAGGATTGTCGATCATTGATTACAATTTCTAAAAATTTAATGAAACTGATGATTGACAAACTTGAGAATGAGAACTTGCAAGGTGTAATTTTCAATGATGTAAATAGATTAAATATTGAATCAATTTATAATCTATCAGTAATGATCATCAGATAATCTGTTATAATCAATTATGGTTTTGTAACCAATTGCCTAACACTAGTCTGTCACAAACATTATTTCTTATATGTGCTTCTGCTTTTCCCTTGCATGTTTGTATGCTAGACTGACCTTCTCAGAGCTCACGAAACGGGGAATCTGACAGCGTGTACAATGTATCCTATAATTCTTTACCAGGTACAACATTTGGGGTACTTATTTAAAATGAGACAATAACAAAGCAAAAATTTCATTGGTTAGGGAATGTAACTCTAACTTTTCATATATTACCTCCCTTGATGGCAGGTATTTGGTTATGTCTATAGTTTATGAAGAAATATTTTTTTATCCTCTTTTTTAAAATTAAGTGGGTACGCAGTATGTAGATGCTTTGGCTCAAATCCATGTTGCCACTAACAAAACCGAATAAAACTGGAAGAGGTATAGCTTCCTTGCTTAGGTTTTAGCTAATTAAAGGGTAATTTTACAACTTGTTGGCCTGGTGTCAGGGATGACTGGATGTTGTATCATGCCAGATGTTTACTGCATGCTTTACACAATAGTGGCAGCACTATATCGGCTTCAATTGGACACAATTACTGGATAATATAAGCCTGTGGGTGGGACTAGAAAGTCAACAAACCTTTTAGAACATTTCAGACTGTAACATGCACATTAAAAAGTTTGTGGAAATAAAACCAGTATCATATAAAGTAACATTTGCATTTTTATAAAAAAAAAAAAATAGAAAAAGATAAAAATGAGGAAAAGTAATTGAAGAAAATACCTGCCCACAAGGGAGATAACTCATCTGTTCATTTTGAAAATGCAGAGTGACATGGCTTGCAGAAAAAATAAGAGAATCAGTATGGAGAATATACAGTACTAAGGGAAATATTGCCCTTGTCTTGAGCTCTGAAATTTCTAACTTTGTTTTAGAAAATTTCATTTTGTGTATAATATGCAATATGTTTATAGTAATTTAATTTATTCATGTAAATCATTAATCATCTTAAAACTTACCATGATGTAAAATATGAAAATTTACATAGTTACAACCATTTTCCTGCAATCTGGGAACACAAACATTTTGCCCTTAGTTTTTATAGTAAGATATAAAGGATCTGACATGAGTTGTCATTTAATACAAACATTTATTAAACGAGTTCAGGAAAAGTGACAGTATGCAAGACAATGGCGAGCTTACTATAACTTTTCTTGGATGAGTTTTATAAATGTTTGTAGTAAATGATAATGAATGTCAAATTCTTTTTATCGCATGATTTTAGTCACCAATGTACGATTTTATGAAATTTTAGCAGTCATAGGTAAAATAGTGGTATGAGATGATGTGCATTATGATAACGTCATCAGTCAAAAAGCTGTATTACACTAGCATAACATAAAAAAATATGTAATGCGTGTATTGAGTGAAAAACGAGGGGAATCATGTGATAAAATAATGTTTTATGTTTGGCTGACCTTAGATTTTATTGCATTTGTACATTTATTTTATTGCTGAAATCGTCTTATTATGTGCTGAAATCGTCTTACTTATTTGCTGAAATCTGTGCATTTGGATTGGTGTATACTAACATAACTAATTAATTTTTTAGTTATATGCTCAGTCTTAGCCTAGTTGAGACTGAAAACTTATAAAGCAACATTTTGCAATCTGGCAATATACGAGTAGTTCTATGTAAAAATCATAGCTTGATATTTTATAATGCAGATATATTATTGTATCAAGGCAATATATTTTATTTTAAAACAACAGTCATGCAGTTTTAAAGGTACATGTCATATCCATCCTAAATTGTATTGGGCAGTCCGATAACTCGGTTACTTCCCTTGAATTCAAAGGGAGGCTACTCGTCGCCGAGCCTCTGGGGACTAAGTAAAAAAAAAAAATGGCGGACACGGACTAAGAAATCAACGAAGCTTGTGTAAACAACTAAGAATTAGACCATTTCAAGCTAAGAAAAGAAGGACCTGGCGAATCGTCGTTTGACTGGATCCTGAAGGGAATATCAGCTAATCGAGTGAATTATCGGCGTTTACAAGCTAGATATTACTGGCAATTATGAATTGAAAAGGAGAGACCAACTCCAGAAGAATTAGTAACACTTCACCCTCCCTTAACTGGTAACAGGTCGCCCTTGATCGGTAACAGTTCGCCCTTGATCAGTAACATGTCGCCGTCATATATAAGTGTATAAGTCAAGCAAAAATGTATACTTGTTAACTTATTTATAATTATTTTGACACAATTCACATCAATTTGTATTTGTTTTCATCGGCTTCATATGCATTATGAGTACTTCGTATATAAGTGTACCTTTTCTACGCGCAAAATGAAGGGGGAAAATGATGTCAAGTAAAGTTTATACTTTATTTAATTTGTTATATAGTGTATAATATATATAATATTTTATAAGATATGCATACAAATACAATTAGTTGGTTGCCGTCTTAGTCAACTTCTTCATACTGTATTGCGTACGTTGCGAGATTGAATCACTGACTAGTCTATTAATTGCAAGCAATTATATACGTCTATGACGGCAAGCATCAGTTTCGATCATGGTGACTAATTATTAATCAAGATTAGTGCTGACGCTATCATCACAATAATGACTAGGCAAAAATCAATTAACAATCACACACTGACCAATTTATTAATTTTAATTTTTATATACGTCTATGTCGGTAAACATTAATCAAGATCACACTGACTAATTATCTATCAAGATTAGTGCGAATGGTATCATCACAATAATGTCTGTAGGCAAACACCAATTAACGTTCACGCTTTTATGTGCAATTATAAAATAACTGCATACTCAAGTCATCTTGAGTATGACAACCTTATTAAAGTATTTGCAACAAAATATGTATGCAACTAAGTAACCTTAAAATCCTTGCAACAGCGGAATTTTATTTAAATATAAATTATGAAATAAATAAACCACGTACACAGTATAATTATCTTATTTTAGGTCGCAACATTGCATTTAAATCAAGGAACAGTGACAGCTCGTATATTGTACTGGGAGGATCAGATTTTTTTCTTTGGTTAAAACAATTTTAAAATATGAAAAATAAAAATATTATAATTTACGATGCTAATAATACGATGTTAATAATAATAGAGAATAAGGAGACAAAAGAAGCATACATTTAATGTGAATGGTGTCAAAATAATAAAAAAATTAATAAGTTTACATTCTTTTTACTTAATTTCTTAAAGATTTTTAAGGGCGAAGGGTGGCGTATACACTTATATCAGAAGAGCTCATAATGTATATTAAGACGAAGAAAACAAATACAATGTGAATGGTTATAAATAAATTAACCAATTTACTTTTTTTTCTTGATGTATACACTTATATCCGAAGGCGACATGTTATAAAGCAAGGGCGAACTGTTACCTATCTAGGGCGAGCTGTTACCAATCAAGGGCGAACTGTTACCAGTTAAGGGAGGGCGAAGTGTTATAATACCATCGAAATGCGTCGCAGTCGCTTGTTTTGAGGAAATCGATGCAATGAAACAGTTCTGTTTTCGACCACCTTCCCGCTATAAACACCTTTACATATTCAGCAATATTTCTGCGATTTCCATTTCGGTTTTGTTTCTTTCTTTAATTAACTTTCCATGTCACTCGATGTGTGTGTTATACACGCTGATAAAATTTCTACTTATACCCCGGAAGTTTTAATGCGCATGCACATTCGGAGAGTACTCAAGGGCAGACAACTTAGTTATCGGACTGCCCAATTGAGTTGAGATGACTTGGTGCTTTAAATTTGGAGCTTCAAAAGTGTGTTGTTTTGAAATAAAAAATATTGCCATGATACAATTAAACATATCTGCACTTTTCATGCTCCAATTTTAAAGCACCAAGTCATCTCAACTCAATACAATTTAGGATGGATATGACATGAAGCTTTAAAACTGCATGACTGTTAACTGTTTTACATAAATCTAATGCACACAGAAATTTTGTCAAACAGTAAAAGTCTTGACTGTTTCTCCATCCAAAATAATGTCTCAGAAAGTAAGCAGATCTTACTGAAAGATCATACAAAAGTGTGTGCATCCATAATTGTAATGTAGGTTAACTGTTCACCATGTGCCTTACATTAGCACTAGTTGGATAAACCAGTTTGTGTAATGTATGTTAGCTGTTCATCATGTGCCTTACATTAGCACTAGTTGGATAAACTCATTTGTGTAATGTAGGTTAGATGTTCATCATGTGCCTTTCATTAGCACTAGTTGGATAAACCAGTTTGTGTGATGTAGGTTAGCTGTTCATCATGTGCCTTACATTAGCACTAGTTGGATAAACCAGTTTGTGTAATGTAGGTTAGCTGTTCATCATGTGCCTTACATTAGCACTAGTTGGATAAACCAGTTTGTGTAATGTAGGTTAGCTGTTCATCATGTGCCTTACATTAGCACTAGTTGGATAAACCAGTTTGTGTAATGTAGGTTAGCTGTTCATCATGTGCCTTACATTAGCACTAGTTGGATAAACCCGTTTTTTTGAATTAGGTTAACTGTTCACCATGTGCCCTATATTAGCAGTGCTTGGATAAACTAGTCTGTGTAATGTAGGTTAACTGTTCATCATGTGCCTTACATTAGCACTAGTTGGATAAACCCGTTTTTGTGAAGTAGGTTAACTGTTCACCATATGCCTTACACTAGCAGTGGTTGGATAAACCAGTTTGTGTAAGCAGACTTGAGTGACAGCTTATGGATTGTACATCCTTGATTCACATTGTAGGAGGATTCACATGCACGGACTATGTGAGTGTCAAGGTCACACATAAGGGTCAAATGTCAACAGGAGTCCTTTTGGTATTTCTGAGCCATTTCTCAAACAGTATTAAGAGGATCTTGAACATTGTATGCCACTTAGCACACTTAACATGTACATGTCATCTTTTTTTTTTTTTTTTTTTTTTTTTAATTTATCTAGAAATTTCTATTAGATGACTTCAATATTTGCTTCATGTTGAAAGGGTCAAGTCTTTTCTTTTCTAATTCACCATTTTGTTAGTGTAATCTAAATCATGACACTTAACATGTTATGTTTGTTTTTGCATATGTTTATAGTTTTGAGTGGAACACTAAGTTTCTTGTTTAAATGCGGGCAGTAATAATTGTTACACTAATATTTTTGGTTGTTAATCTCTTCATGTCTGTGTGAGCATTAACACATGTTATACTAACATTTTCGTTATTTTCCTGTGTGTGTTATTTGTAGAATTTTTTGCTTATATTTTTCTTGGTATGTGTGCAGTGATCAACCATTTTTTTTTTTCCTTTTTTGTTTCTAGTTTTTATTTTGTAATATTTCTTTGATATTTTTTTTACTCCTCAGTTTTATGCTTTATACTGAAACTGATTATGTTGTTTTATGTTTAATGACAAAGTCTATTATAGTTTGTTTTATAATGTTACTTCTTTTCTTTTTTTCTGCAACTAATTTAACCAAATTGCATATGGCTGTTTATGTCAAGTAACTTTGTTTTACTTTAAACCTTATATGTAATTTTGTTATAAAAATACTTACTACCAGTAACTTTTAATTTCAAAGGGAGGTAATTTTTGTTTGGTTTGTATTTTTTGGTTCTTTTGTTTATCCCTTTCCATACCATCATAAAGGACTTCAACTTCACATGCATTTATTGAATTTTTTTTTTATTTATTTTTTTTTTTTTTTTTTTGAAACATAACTTTATATAAAAAGTATACCTATAAAAAATGAAAAAATAGAGACATAACAACTTAAAGGTGGTATCCGACAGTTTGGGCCAAAAGTATTTTCATTAAACATCTTAATAAACTATTGTTACCTGGGTAGATCTCGCAAAGTGCAGTTTATTGATGTCCTACACCTGTCAGAATAGTGAACCATAATGCCTCAATTGTCATTACAAACATGTACTTCCTATCTGAACCATGCTGCACAGTTAGCTATTTTTAAAATAAAAAAACCACATGACCACTTATGTTTTAGCTTATTCACGTCATCTGCTATGACATCGATGTCTATTTTTACCAGGAATCCCAATCGATCTTATTTAGATATTTGAAAGAAATGAACATTTTAAGTGTTAATTAATGAGTTTTGCCGCCCTAAAATTGAAATAACGTTGAAAATCATCAAAGCTTAGACTGAAGTATGATTTTATTTCTACAGAAATTATGCATAAATAACCCAAACAGAGGTCAGATATTGTTACATATATTAGATAAAGGCAAAATGTTGGATACCATCTTTAATGGACATATTCATATATATGAATCTTTTAATATATAAGTAGCTAATTAATTTTGAGATACTAAAACAAGAACATCAGAAAATGTCTTACAATGTATAGCTTGCATATAGTGAATATTTCCTTATTGTCTTAAAGTACTGATTGCTTACCTGTTTGTTTACATTGATGAAATGCTCTTCTGCCTTTTCTTCTAAAATACTTTGTGTTTCCATAAATACTTAAATCAGCTAGTTGTTAGCTTAATTGTTTATCTTGTTCTGTTTGCAGGTAAAGGTTGTATGTGAGACGAGAGATAAAGAGCACAGTCAGGAAGTAAAGAATGCATTGGAGGCCAAGTATTCACACCTGGTGTGGGGTCCGAAGGTTTAAAGGACAGATCTGCTTTATTATTCATTATTACCTCACTCACTGAGATTTGACACTTCTGGACCCAAGGTTGTACAACTTTGAGCTTGAGTGCGAGATCATTCTCAATCATCTGATTGATCAGATTTTAAATTTGGGGCAAGTTTTGACCAATGAGATGCTTAAGGTTATACTCAAACTCAAAGTTTTATTTCTTTGTCTCCAGGTCTCACGTGCAGAAACATTTCTCAGCTGAAAATTTGCTCAAGCTTAAATTTTGACTCCAAGAATATCTCTTGCTGGCTTATAATTCTTCAGTTCCATTTTGTTATACACCATAAACCTTGCAAGGTTGAAGTGTTGCTATATGACAGTGATGTATGTAACATATATGAGTAAATATTGGGAAATAAAATTTTAAGCTTGAGAAAAATCTCAACTTAGAACAGATTTTGCAATCTGGGCCAGTTGCTGAAACTGTTGAAAGCTACCTCGTTTGCAGACATTTGACATAACAAAAATAAGTGCTATTGAGGTTGTAAAACCTCTCAGAATGTTCCCATAGAGAATCATGTCTCCAAGCATCACTGTTCTGAATGCATTCATTGTTGATATTTGATTTGTTACATAAATGAGTGTTGATATATACATTACCTCGCCTGTTTTGATTTGAATAATATTGTTGTCCTTGGTTCAAAAATACAAAAAGTAAAAAAGTATGAGATTTTAATTAAATTTGGCTGCAAGGATTTATGGTAAAAGTTATATACTTATGCTTGAACTACTGCTGCATGATCATACACGTGAACTTTCCCACTTTGGGAGGGGGAACTCCCTCTTTGGGAAGGAGACTCCCACTTTTAACGTTCAAAGGTACTTAAAAATGAGGGATGTTCAGGGGTCAAAAATTCCACTCGTCCGCTCGTATTTACAACCAGATGTTTGGCAGGATGAGTAAGTTTTTTAGTTAGGTCATCCCACTAGACGAGTGATTTTTTCAGGGGGAAATTGGAAAAACACAATGCAGTTTGTCCATGGTAGAAAATGTGTTTAATTTACCGCTGAGTTTAGTGTAAATCGAAACAGGAAATGCAAACGATAAGCCAAAACACGGTATTATATCAGAATATCCCAGCACCTATGTCTGGAAAGGGATAACTACCTTCTTTGTTTATATGAAAATAACAAATCTCCCTCTTTGCAAGTGAAAATACCCCACTTTGACTTCAGTAAAAGTTCAGATGTATGCACCTTTAAGGCTTTTGACTTACTGTTCATAGAAAATCTAGACAAAGTCTGTCACACTAATATCACAGATTGTCCTGTCTGAATAAACAGGAAATCTTTACCATGTTTCAGGGACAAAAATGGAATTTCAAATCATTTTCTGAAACATAAATTGAAAATATTGACATCCTACCTGTTCATCCTTTTTCTTGAAATTCAACGTTGTTATAATAATTTTCTTTTGAATCTGTACAGAATAAAGTTATTTTAATGACAGGATTTTATATTGTTCTTTTCTTTTATCTAGATATCTTCTTGGAAGTCTGTGTTAAGTAAAACAGAAGTATCAAGTACAAGTAGATAATACTCATTAGTTTCATTGCCCATCATATCCCCTTGAAGTTGTCAGTATTATGATTGCAGAACAGCATTGAAGGACATTTTAGCTGTTATTATATTTCCTCAACTGTATTATGTTTTGTCATTTATCTTCTTGCAGCTTTAATCAAATATAGACCACCCCGACCTCAAAATGTCATGATATGAATAAAATAGCATTATGAAAGATACACCAGATTTTGTGTGGTGCTTGGATTTCCCATCTTTTCTTAAATGCTGCTCAAGAGGACTTTTTTGGTCAAATACTTTTGAAATACTTGTATCCATTGTATGTTTGTTGGTGCTTTTTTTATGTACAGTTTTATGTTTTTATGTCATAAAAAAACTTAATAAAAAAAATAGGATTTAAAACTTTCAGATATTTGTACTCTAACATTTTTTTTGCAGTAAGTACAGGGTGCATTTCATCATAAATCATAAGATCGTTTTTCTCTCTTAAGAATGGTTTTTCGTCTTGAGTGTGTTTCATTAATATTTCGGAAATTGCTCTCCGAGCGAAATCATTCTTAAATCTTAAGAGTGATTTTGATCAATTTGCTGCCAATCAATAACTGTTGGGTTTGCTCTATATTGTATTATGTTTAGTTATAACTTTTACAACTGCAGGGCTGGAAAAAAATTATTGTCAAGGACTAGTCCCGGACTAGTAATGTGGACAAAAATGATTTGTCCGAAAATTTGTGTCGTTTTCCCTTAACGACCACAACACATTTGTCATATCTACAACTTACAAACAAGGTATAACAACTAGTTGCTTTTTTTCTTTTTTTTTTTGTCTAGAAGTGTTTATGCTCGTCGTTATTGGCTGTTTTGGACAGGTGCGTGCATTGTACATGTACTGCCTTTACATGTTGTTGATATGCTCCTAGTGTGAAATTGATTGTCTTCCTCTCAAATTACAAACCACTGTTTATTTGTAACTTGTCAGACTACCGATTTATGACTTATCCAGGAATAATTTAATGATCAATGACCAGTAGCCCGATACTGTATTTTGACTTGTCCGGGACATCGGGAAACCATATTTTTCCAGCCCTGAACTGACCAGCATGTCATACCTGTGTCTTGTGCCTTTTCAACTTTTAATTTATGTTGCAGTATCCATAGGACTTTTCTTATATTCTCTGATTATAAAAGAGGGGCAACCAAACAAACAAAATTTATATTAATAATGCTGTATCATTTTGTGTTGTGAAAGTTGAATTTATTTAATATTTTGTCTTATGTATGAAACTACATGTAATTACAACTGTCATGAATTATTTCAACACTTTTTTTATAAGCTTTACATTTCTATGTGTTATTATTGACTATTGTAGCTTTATTAGATTTTTTCCATAATAATGTTAGTTATTTATGTTTGTGCCATTAATTGATGATTAAACAGTATTTTTATGTAAAACATATTATAATATAAATTTATATGACATTAATTATTACCAGTATAAGCATAATTGGAAGTGCTATTGTAAGAAGCACAGCAAGTATTATAACTATGATGTTCTCATTTCCATAATAATACTGACTGTTTAGAAATGGATAGTTTCCACATCTTTGATGGCAACTTCAAGGGATTTTCAGATGAATTATTTAGAAACGTAAATTTTCTTGTGGTCCACAGAATTAAAAGCTCTTGAAATTAATATTTTTAAAATACATTATTTTAAAAATTGATAAATTCACAAGAATTAATTCACATAAATAAATAAAATAATTGGCTCATCCTTAAAGAAAATGAATAGTGTATCTATTTTGGTGTTGTTGTTTTTTTGGTACCTTTTTGCTATCAAAATATAGCTTTGATATTTAAAATACTTCATACAAGCTGTGAAATTTGATATAAAATTCAATAAAATAGAATGAAAAATAAAAACACATTGGTGAGTTTAATACAGCACAATTTCCCAGATTTTGGCCTGCATTAGCTTTTGCCTTAAAAGATGGCTGCCATAAACTGTCTTATCAGTCCCTATGACATCACATGGAAACTATCTATTGAGAGTTTTTTTTTATCTCTGCATTATGTACATTATATATGTTTTTTATATTCATTTATTAGTAAACAAAGTTTAACTTGCCCTTGGTGCAAATTTGGATAAATCAGTAACTAAAGTTTTCTCTATCAAATAGTGTTCTGATAAAATATTCCCCGATTTTTTAAAGCTCTGGCTTCTTAGCGCATTGGGTAGGTGAGCCATATTTGCAACAAAGTAATTGAATGGTTGCGGGTTTGAATCAAGTTGCAGCTTTTTATTATTATCATTATTATTTTTTTATTTTTTTTAATTTGCTTGAAATTTTTATCCTCATGAATTTAGTGCTAAACATTTTATATGTGTGTTGTTGTGTAATAAGTGTGTAGCTATAGCAGTAAAGTATAGACAACTGCAGTTTTTAATTCCAGGAATAACAGTTTGGTGAACCGTCGCCTGTTTTTAACTGAAATATTTTTGAAAACAAGTGTTAAACACGCTAAACTAAACCAGTCATGAAAGTTAAAACGTCCTTAAGCCGAAGTTATTGTACCCAGCCAGATTCAAACTCACAATTTCAAGATCCGAAGGCCACTAGATCACGTATCTCAGTAGTGAGTTGGTTTAAACTGAATGAATGTATAAGAAACCTTTGTCCGTTTGTCGGGTTAATCTGATAACCATTACATAAATCAAGGGTAAGTTCAACGTTGTTTACTTATTCATAACATAACAAATATTAAATTTTTTCTGCTTTTTGCAAATATTTTGGATCTTATATGTAAAATTTATTCTCATTCGTGTTTGTGTTCCATTTTGCTGTTCACTGCATATTTTTGGCTATACATATACAAATCACTGCTGCATGAACATTTTTTGTGAGATCATGTTCATTTACAAGTGAGTTATTGTATGGTCTGCATATCAATGATCAAACGTTCCGTTTTGTATGATAAAGGTATTAGACCAATTCTCACAATTAATTTAACAGTATTATCTTTGCATTTTAAAAAACACAATTTTTAAATTAAGGCTATTGTTAATTTATTACACAAAGTTGCTGCTGAAAGCTGTCTGGTCTGGGTCTGCACTATATCCTGCTGAGTCTCAGACAACATGTCTAGGCACATTTGCATGTATATTTAAGAACATAATTAAGATTTAATTGGGATTTTCAAAGATGGTATCCAACAGTTTGGACCAAAGATTTTTTTCTCAAATAACCAAAGAAGTGATTGTTGCCTGAAAAAGTCCTGCAAAATGCTGTTTGTTGATGCCCTTCATCTTTGTAGACAGTAAAGCATTAATCCCTACTCATTGCAAACACACCGGCCACAATAGCTCAGGTGGTAGAGCGTCGGCTTGCGGATCGGTAGGTCGTGGGTTCAAACCCTGGCCGGTTACACCAAAGACTTTAAAGTTGGTAGTAGTGGCTTCCCTCCTAATGCTCGGGGCTAAGGGGACAGCAATACGCCCGACTCGTTGGTGTCAGTATAATGGACCTGCCTGGTTAAGTCCCTGGGCACCTCATAAGTGCTCCTGTGCTATAATGATAGAAATGTCGCTGCACCGTATCGGCCAAAATGCCGGCAAATCCCAATCCCTCATTGCAAACAGGTATTTCCTTTCTGAGCCAGCAGTGGAGATAGCTATGTTTTTAACTTTGAAAACCAAGCAGCAGCTTACTGTTGATATCAACATTATGTTACCTGCATGTGTTGTAGTCCCGGTCAGGACTGGAACTTTAATGTGGGGAGATTTTCTGGCTAACTTGTGGTACGCCGGTGGTTCTACTCAGACATCTGGGTTCTCCCTCCACATATAATTCATATGGTGTTACCAGTATGACTTTACTGTAGAAAAAAAGTTTAGCAAGTTCAGAGTGGATTGACTCCTAGGGAACTTTATGACCCGCGGAGGATCGTCCGTATTGCTGTGAACATACTGTTTGAGATTTTCGTGAAAGTCACGTTTCACGCTTACATAATGGTGTAGTTTTTTAAAAAAAAAGGGTGGTGGGAGAATCATGTTGTCAATAGATGGGCACAATTGGTCAATATGAAAACGTCAGAGATCACTATCGAGCTAATGTATAGATTTGGAAATAATGGATATTGGATATTTGAAGTGACTTATTTCAAGATGTGTTCTATCTGAAAATTGTGGGAATGTTACAAACAGCCCTTTTTTAAACTAAAAAATAAGTTTATGCAGGAATTATGGAAACTTCCCTAAAACAAGTGTATTAAGTGACATGTATTAGATATAGGCAAACCGTGTGATTTGGTTTTGTTTGGCCTATGCCCTTTCCCCTTGTGGTATGTGGTGAGCTCCAGTACTGAAGGTGGTTAAAATATTATCACAGAAGTATGTCAAACTGTTGGATATACCTTTAAAGGTGGTATCCAACAGTTTTCAACCGAAAATATTTTCATTAAACATCATAATTAACAATTGTTACCTGAACAGGTCTCGCAAAATGCTGTTTATTGATGTCCTACACCTGTCTGAAAAGCGAACCATAATGTCACAATCGTCATTTCAAACATGAATTTCCTATGAATTGTGTACTGAACAATTAGCTATTTTTAAACTTAGACGTCCACGTCACCACTTATGTTTTAGCTCATCCACTTCATCTGCTGTGTCGATGTCTAATTTTAGGAGGAAATTCAATTGTTCTCCTGTATAGATTTGAAAAGAATGAACTTTTTAGTGTTGATTAACGAGTTTTACTGCCCTGAAATTGTGATTCTGTTAAAAATTGTCAAAGCTTAGACTTAAGTAGGATTTTTTCTGCAGAAATTATGTACAAATACCCCAAACAGAGGTCAGATATATTTTATATTGGCAAACTGTTGGATACAACCTTTAATTAAACTGTAGATGATGAGGGTCTATTCTGCCAGCTATGCACACATTTATCGAGCATAAGCCGGTAGTGTGGATCAAGGTCAGCCAGCTGCTGGGAGCTGTTTGATCAGGGTCTGCGCAAGTAAGGATTAGATGGGATTAGCCGGCAGCTTGCTGATACTGTGCAGCGACATGTCTATCATTATAGCACGGGGACACTTATGAGGTGCCCAGGGACTGAACCCAGCCGGTCCATTATACTGACACCGACGAGTCAGGCGTAATGCTGACCTCTTATCCACAGGCATTAGGAGGGAAGCCAATACTACCAACTTTAAAGTCGTTGGTTTGACCCATCCGGGATTTGACGCCACGACCTCCCGATCCACAAGCCGACACTCTACCACCTGAGCTATTGCGGCTGGTCTCTGCACAAGTAATCTGAGTCGGGCAATATGAATGTTTTATTTGCAACTTGTTACAATCTGAACACTAAGAATTAGTATGTTAAAAATATAGCCAGGTTCTGGGTTAATTTCTGTTGAAATTCTGATGAATAAAACAGTTTGAAATGTTACTTAATATTTGGCATGTATGTAAATAACTGTTAAATCTGTTTTGATTGATTAGTCACTTCAGATTGATTAACTTCCTCGTTTTACATAATGATAATCTTTCCAACATTGTATTATTAGATTTAGCTCATTTATACAGGATTGTTAAACAGTTGTAATTTTATACACTATATATACAAGGTGTAAGTGCTGTAATGTTCGAACTGTAATTTTTATAAAATATACCAAATACATTTGCTTTAATTAATTAGGACTTTACTTTCTTTTTTCCCTTACTTAAAAATTATTCTTTTCAGGAAAATGAATATAGGAAGATCACTTGCATGTGAAATTTTATTAAGAAATTATTAATATTTTAAATATCTGCTTCTGTCACTTCAAGGGTTTTGAAGAAAATCTTATTTCTAGTAAACCAGCCCCTAAGAGACAATCTTAACATTTTGTTATTTATCTTTAAAAATCTTGATTATTTTTTTACTTAAACAAAGAAATTTTCTGGAATTTTGGAGAATATTGAGATGATTTGTAGATGAAATGGCTTTATAAATGAAACTCAACAACTTTACTTATATATGTATAATCAAAATATATTTTAGTGTTTTTTACGTGGCGTAGTGGTGTACTCGGGGATTTACAACTCCTCTGACAGCGTAGCCTCTCGCCGCGTGGGTTTGAGACCCGTTCGGGGCGAAGGACTTAATGTGGGAAGGTCTTCTAGCTGACTTGCGGTGCGCCAGTGTTTCTACCCAGACAATTACTTATTTGGCCGTTTAAGAGAAAGAAAAAAGCAAGGTCCAATCGGTCGGACTCCACCTTTAATATATACCTTAGTACATGTTGACCTATGTGCTAACTAGCACATAAAATGTCAATGGCCTCATTGATAGATGTATAGATAGATGTGTAGCTATAGCAGTAAAGTATAGACAACTGCAGTTTTTAATTCCAGGAATAACAGTTTGGTGAACCGTCGCCTGTTTTTAACTGAAATATTTTTGAAAACAAGTGTTAAACACGCTAAACTAAACCAGTCATGAAAGTTAAAACGTCCTTAAGCCGAAGTTATTGTACCCAGCCAGATTCAAACTCACAATTTCAAGATCCGAAGGCCACTAGATCACGTATCTCAGTAGTGAGTTGGTTTAAACTGAATGAATGTATAAGAAACCTTTGTCCGTTTGTCGGGTTAATCTGATAACCATTACATAAATCAAGGGTAAGTTCAACGTTGTTTACTTATTCATAACATAACAAATATTAAATTTTTTCTGCTTTTTGCAAATATTTTGGATCTTATATGTAAAATTTATTCTCATTCGTGTTTGTGTTCCATTTTGCTGTTCACTGCATATTTTTGGCTATACATATACAAATCACTGCTGCATGAACATTTTTTGTGAGATCATGTTCATTTACAAGTGAGTTATTGTATGGTCTGCATATCAATGATCAAACGTTCCGTTTTGTATGATATAGGTATTAGACCAATTCTCACAATTAATTTAACAGTATTATCTTTGCATTTTAAAAAACACAATTTTTAAATTAAGGCTATTGTTAATTTATTACACAAAGTTGCTGCTGAAAGCTGTCTGGTCTGGGTCTGCACTATATCCTGCTGAGTCTCAGACAACATGTCTAGGCACATTTGCATGTATATTTAAGAACATAATTAAGATTTAATTGGGATTTTCAAAGATGGTATCCAACAGTTTGGACCAAAGATTTTTTTCTCAAATAACCAAAGAAGTGATTGTTGCCTGAAAAAGTCCTGCAAAATGCTGTTTGTTGATGCCCTTCATCTTTGTAGACAGTAAAGCATTAATCCCTACTCATTGCAAACACACCGGCCACAATAGCTCAGGTGGTAGAGCGTCGGCTTGCGGATCGGTAGGTCGTGGGTTCAAACCCTGGCCGGTTACACCAAAGACTTTAAAGTTGGTAGTAGTGGCTTCCCTCCTAATGCTCGGGGCTAAGGGGACAGCAATACGCCCGACTCGTTGGTGTCAGTATAATGGACCTGCCTGGTTAAGTCCCTGGGCACCTCATAAGTGCTCCTGTGCTATAATGATAGAAATGTCGCTGCACCGTATCGGCCAAAATGCCGGCAAATCCCAATCCCTCATTGCAAACAGGTATTTCCTTTCTGAGCCAGCAGTGGAGATAGCTATGTTTTTAACTTTGAAAACCAAGCAGCAGCTTACTGTTGATATCAACATTATGTTACCTGCATGTGTTGTAGTCCCGGTCAGGACTGGAACTTTAATGTGGGGAGATTTTCTGGCTAACTTGTGGTACGCCGGTGGTTCTACTCAGACATCTGGGTTCTCCCTCCACATATAATTCATATGGTGTTACCAGTATGACTTTACTGTAGAAAAAAAGTTTAGCAAGTTCAGAGTGGATTGACTCCTAGGGAACTTTATGACCCGCGGAGGATCGTCCGTATTGCTGTGAACATACTGTTTGAGATTTTCGTGAAAGTCACGTTTCACGCTTACATAATGGTGTAGTTTTTTAAAAAAAAAGGGTGGTGGGAGAATCATGTTGTCAATAGATGGGCACAATTGGTCAATATGAAAACGTCAGAGATCACTATCGAGCTAATGTATAGATTTGGAAATAATGGATATTGGATATTTGAAGTGACTTATTTCAAGATGTGTTCTATCTGAAAATTGTGGGAATGTTACAAACAGCCCTTTTTTAAACTAAAAAATAAGTTTATGCAGGAATTATGGAAACTTCCCTAAAACAAGTGTATTAAGTGACATGTATTAGATATAGGCAAACCGTGTGATTTGGTTTTGTTTGGCCTATGCCCTTTCCCCTTGTGGTATGTGGTGAGCTCCAGTACTGAAGGTGGTTAAAATATTATCACAGAAGTATGTCAAACTGTTGGATATACCTTTAAAGGTGGTATCCAACAGTTTTCAACCGAAAATATTTTCATTAAACATCATAATTAACAATTGTTACCTGAACAGGTCTCGCAAAATGCTGTTTATTGATGTCCTACACCTGTCTGAAAAGCGAACCATAATGTCACAATCGTCATTTCAAACATGAATTTCCTATGAATTGTGTACTGAACAATTAGCTATTTTTAAACTTAGACGTCCACGTCACCACTTATGTTTTAGCTCATCCACTTCATCTGCTGTGTCGATGTCTAATTTTAGGAGGAAATTCAATTGTTCTCCTGTATAGATTTGAAAAGAATGAACTTTTTAGTGTTGATTAACGAGTTTTACTGCCCTGAAATTGTGATTCTGTTAAAAATTGTCAAAGCTTAGACTTAAGTAGGATTTTTTCTGCAGAAATTATGTACAAATACCCCAAACAGAGGTCAGATATATTTTATATTGGCAAACTGTTGGATACAACCTTTAATTAAACTGTAGATGATGAGGGTCTATTCTGCCAGCTATGCACACATTTATCGAGCATAAGCCGGTAGTGTGGATCAAGGTCAGCCAGCTGCTGGGAGCTGTTTGATCAGGGTCTGCGCAAGTAAGGATTAGATGGGATTAGCCGGCAGCTTGCTGATACTGTGCAGCGACATGTCTATCATTATAGCACGGGGACACTTATGAGGTGCCCAGGGACTGAACCCAGCCGGTCCATTATACTGACACCGACGAGTCAGGCGTAATGCTGACCTCTTATCCACAGGCATTAGGAGGGAAGCCAATACTACCAACTTTAAAGTCGTTGGTTTGACCCATCCGGGATTTGACGCCACGACCTCCCGATCCACAAGCCGACACTCTACCACCTGAGCTATTGCGGCTGGTCTCTGCACAAGTAATCTGAGTCGGGCAATATGAATGTTTTATTTGCAACTTGTTACAATCTGAACACTAAGAATTAGTATGTTAAAAATATAGCCAGGTTCTGGGTTAATTTCTGTTGAAATTCTGATGAATAAAACAGTTTGAAATGTTACTTAATATTTGGCATGTATGTAAATAACTGTTAAATCTGTTTTGATTGATTAGTCACTTCAGATTGATTAACTTCCTCGTTTTACATAATGATAATCTTTCCAACATTGTATTATTAGATTTAGCTCATTTATACAGGATTGTTAAACAGTTGTAATTTTATACACTATATATACAAGGTGTAAGTGCTGTAATGTTCGAACTGTAATTTTTATAAAATATACCAAATACATTTGCTTTAATTAATTAGGACTTTACTTTCTTTTTTCCCTTACTTAAAAATTATTCTTTTCAGGAAAATGAATATAGGAAGATCACTTGCATGTGAAATTTTATTAAGAAATTATTAATATTTTAAATATCTGCTTCTGTCACTTCAAGGGTTTTGAAGAAAATCTTATTTCTAGTAAACCAGCCCCTAAGAGACAATCTTAACATTTTGTTATTTATCTTTAAAAATCTTGATTATTTTTTTACTTAAACAAAGAAATTTTCTGGAATTTTGGAGAATATTGAGATGATTTGTAGATGAAATGGCTTTATAAATGAAACTCAACAACTTTACTTATATATGTATAATCAAAATATATTTTAGTGTTTTTTACGTGGCGTAGTGGTGTACTCGGGGATTTACAACTCCTCTGACAGCGTAGCCTCTCGCCGCGTGGGTTTGAGACCCGTTCGGGGCGAAGGACTTAATGTGGGAAGGTCTTCTAGCTGACTTGCGGTGCGCCAGTGTTTCTACCCAGACAATTACTTATTTGGCCGTTTAAGAGAAAGAAAAAAGCAAGGTCCAATCGGTCGGACTCCACCTTTAATATATACCTTAGTACATGTTGACCTATGTGCTAACTAGCACATAAAATGTCAATGGCCTCATTGATAGATGTATCTCTTTGGTCAGTATATACTGCGCTTGCTCCGTTTCCACGTCAGTTGACAACAGTTTAAAGTGGTTTGGGGTCGTATTTAAAAGAACGAACCAACATTTAAGCATCTTAATTGCGGTACTGAATCAAGACAGATAGCTCTACGGCGGTTGTTACTTAGAAACATGATAAGGTAAAAGCTTACTTCAGCCATACATGAATATACAAAATGCGAATGGTAACAATGATGGGAAAATAAGTAGCTGGTGTTATCATTGCTTAAAGTTTCAGTCTGCTTGTTGACACAGACGGGAACCTACTCCAGCGTTCATTTTCACTTGGAACTCGTCGACTCTTTAAAAGAATCGTACGGAAAGTTTCGATGTATTCAATTTGGACCATCTTTACGTACAGTGACGGATATTGCAGTTGGGCTCAGATTTACCATTCAAAACACCTATTCACGGAGACTCAGGAAATAGCCGAGTAGTTACGAATGTATATTGACTTCCCGCGCACATTTGGGGTCCCGGCTTCTATTATCAGGGATTCGTTTCATCCGAGAACCATTCCATCTACTCCACAGGCGCACTTTTTCCTGAAGACTTGAAACTCTGGTTGATGACTTCTTTGTTTTCACATGTCCCGGCATTGTTCGGATGTATTTGGCTTCATCACTGATAGGGTGTAATATTTCAGCACCGACCTCCAGTGTTATCTACAGTGTACAAAAACCTAAGGAATGCTTTAAGCACTAAATTGTAAGGAACGTGCGCCCAACACTTTTTTCTGTTGCTTTAGGGGAATTTTTTTAATATGAAATTTGTATATCGAAGTTTTTTCCATTTGGCAATTTCTTTCATTTTTTAATTACTGTTTTCAGGGCGAATGGGACTTTTATTTACACGATTGCTACATAGGTGAAGCGTGATATACGGACATCATTAATTTATTACCTGTCCATGTGACTCGTTAACTAGCTAGTGGCAATAAACTCAATGCTTTTTAACGATTGACAGGACTCGTGGGAGGTAAACGTCCTACGATTAATCCGTAACTTTTGACAAATAATTTTTTAAAAATTGTGATAAGCAAACACTTTAAAATTAGGCTAATGCTCCAACATGGGCAATAACAACATGGACGATTTTTATCTCTTTCCGGACAATGATTTTCCGAACGTGTCACATCATGGATTAACGCAACAGTTTACCTTCCCGGAATGTCGTTATAATCAGGAACAGTACTTGCCGCAACATTCTCGGACTTCTCGCAAAAGCGAAAAACGCCGTGTAAGACCTGTTGCCAACAATGCCGCTCGGGAGAGGTCTCGGGTAAAAACCCTGCGGATGGCATTTCTGGAGCTCCAGCGGACGCTTCCGGCAGTTCCCCCGGATACGAAGCTGTCTAAACTGGACGTGTTGGTGCTGGCGACGACCTATATAGCCCATCTGATGAGTACCCTTCAAGATGGCCACGATATGTCACAAGTGCTCGCAGCAAACGGCTGCATGCATCCAGTTAAGGTATTTCGGTTTTGTATTCCATTATATTAAAAAAAAGGTTACTTGTTTTTTTTTCAAATTCGATTTGAGGCCGATTTCATTTGAAAAATTTAAAGCATATCGATATCGTTTGTCAGTGTTGGTAAAAGTAGGTGTGAATAATTACAAATAGGAGTGAGGATGGATGGCCATTGACCTAGCGGTTAGAGTCGCCGACTTTTATCTCCTCAGACCCTCAGTTCTTGCATAATGGCTTCTAAGGGGTTTCAGTTTAAAGATATAATAGATTTTAAGTAAAATAATGTTTAAAAAGATTGTATATAAACCAGTTTGAAAAATCTCAATAGACAAATGGGTCAAGTGGAATAATTCGAATTGTCATAAGGCAATAGAAAAACCAAATATAATTGGTTACGAATTGTCTCTCGGACTTATGTCTGTAAATCCCGTGACTAAGCAATTGTCAGTGCTAATGACTTAGCGACACACATGACGTTCTAACAACAAAGATAAATATTTTGTCTGTTAATTAAATGCAGTAACCATTGTATATCTACAGAAACACGAAAAGTAAAATGGTAAAGGGGGAAACAAATAGTTACAATACTGTTCATATGCCTCCAGGTAAGGGAGGCCCAAAGTTCGATCCTGGGTCGCGGCATGCCAAAGTCTTGCTATACGCAGTGAGGGCAGCACTATATCTGCTTCAGGTGGACACCGTCTCAAGATAACTGAAATACTGTTGGTGGGACGATAAATCAAATAAACATAAATAATAAACATCAAGCCTCCACCAGATACTACCAAGGTGTAATCTACATACTGATGGAATTGTCCGAGAAGTTTGGATTTGAAATTTAGGAGTACAAAATAACTTGTCCTATATCAGGAGCTATTGAAAAGTTATTTAATCCGTTTCGATATTTCTATTGGTATTGATTGCAATAAAAATACAGATTACCCATACTAGGGTAAGATTTTTTATTGCATATTTAATCTTTTTTATGTTTTCATTTCTTGGACAATGAGTACGCTCCTGCGTATTCTGCGTACAGGCAGCTACGCACCTGCCAAAAGGAATCGCTTTAAATTACGGCACACGTTTATTCGAGAATGCCTTATATGCATACTAAAAATTGAGCTACACATCATTTTACCATACAACTGTGTATGTTACATAATTTTAATACATTTAATATGAAATAATTTAAAATGACTTGCTCATAAATGGTTAAAGTTGCATTATTTAACTTCTGTTCAATAGGCAAAACTTTGTTAACTGCAATAATTTATGGATTAATTTTTTTTAATCACTAGATTGTACTTCAGCATAATGTCTTTCAACATATCGTGTTTGAAATACCTTGATCCACATATGTTGACTAACCTCTGAAAACTAAAAACAGGCATCATATTTTATCTCTATCGATCACCAATTCATCATACAGTGTTATGTAAAAGCGCTTTGTGTATAGCAATGTAGTTTGTGAACGAAACTGATTTTTTTTATAAATTTTGAAAAAAAAATTCAAATGAAGATAACTCACTGAACCTTAGAAAATGCATGTATGTTAACATGCGACCATTCAAAAGTTCATAAAGTTTAAAAAATAAAACACGCGACGCTTTTCAAATACTTTTTAGCCATTTTAGGTCAACTGCGAGGTGGGTTGCGATGTCGATATTTTTTTTTAATTCCTAAATTAATTGACTGAAAGAAAACCGAACCCGCATCTGGAAGGGGTCAGCAGTCAGCGGAGTTACCAGTCTGCAACGTTACTGAAGCCCTCAGTCATAGCGGAAAAATTCTAAAATGCATGATGCGTCTATAAATATAATTAGACAACTTAATGTGAAACGACAATTACTGTCAATTAAAGTTCCCCTTAAATGAAGTATTCATCAGTGTAATTACTTTCAAACCGCTATGATAAAGAATGACCCGTCATGTGGTAGATATGTCGCCGGTTGCTCTTGCAGCAATTTGTCACGTTATGATGTGGCTAAATTGGCAAAACATACATTTGTGGTTTGTGTATCACATGGTGAGGTTTACAACGTATGTTTTAATATCAAGAAAACATAATGAAAACTTTGTTGGGATACATCTAAGTCATTATATGCTTGTTAATTCATTCATTCATAAATTCGTTAATCGGTTAGTGCGTTATCTGGTTTGTTGGCTGATTGGTTGGTATGTTGACTGATTGGTTGGTTAGATTGTTGGCTGATTGGTTGTTTGGCTGGTATGTTGACTGATTGGTTGGTTAGATTGTTGGCTGATTGGTTGTTCGGCTGGTATGTTGACTGATTGGTTGGTTAGATTGTTGGCTGATTGGTTGTTTGGCTGGTATGTTGACTGATTGGTTGGTTAGATTGTTGGCTGATTGGTTGTTTGGCTGGTATGTTGACTGATTGGTTGGTTAGATTGTTGGCTGATTGGTTGTTTGGCTAGTATGTTGGCTGATTTGTTGGTTAGATTATTGGCTGATTGGTTGTTTGGCTGGTTTGTTGACTGATTGGTTGGTTAGATTGTTGGCTGATTGGTTGTTTGGCTGGTATGTTGACTGATTGGTTGGTTAGATTGTTGGCTGATTGGTTGGTTGATTGGCTGGCTGGAAGTTCTCACTTCTTTTAGATTGTATTAATAGTATATTTTCCAAGATCAGAACATTTCAATTGGGTTTTTGTCCCACCAACAGTATTTCAGTTATCTGTAGACGGTGTCCACAGGAAGCAGATATAGTGCTGCCTTCAAAATTGTATAGATTGCCTTGAACTACTTGTGTGATACCAAGCCCAGTCACATTATCCTGGCACCGGGCCAACCAGTCGTGCACCTACCCTTATCTTTGCTTGGGCGTTGGTAAGAGAGTTATACCAATACCATTTTAACGACTTTTGTATTTCGCATCCCGGGATCGAACCCGGGGCCTCCCGTACCTGGAGCCGACGCTCTACCGATTTTCCGGTCTTTCCAACCAGTTGTTGATTTTGGCCTGTACATAGTTAATGTAACTAGCCATATTGCTAATAAATTGGCTTTCAATAGTTCAGATCGTCTGCAAAAAACTGAAATACTGTTGGTGGGACGATAAACCAAATAAATAATAGTCCAGATCCTGATCATACAAGTCCAAGCGGGAACTTTCGGATCTTGTTGAACTGAATCTACATTTTTGCATTGGTCTGACCTATTCGGACTAATATTTAATAGTTAATTAAGTACGACTCCCTTTTTATTACTGTAAAACGTTTTTTGGGGCACGGAAGTCACCAGGCAGTTTATGTTTTCTAATGAGAAAAAAAAATATTAAACAACACCCGTGAATGCCCAAAGGCCCGTTTGACTGGTAATTTGTAGAAATTTAAATCACCATTCAATCACAACTAAATACTTTAATACATCGCAGCAAGTAAGGTCATTTTAACGACGTCAGGCTCATTTGGCCAAAAAAAAATAAATAAATAAATAAAACAAGACCCAGGGAAAAAGGACTTTCGTGTGGAAGGTTCCCGAAGCTGACCTGATCTTGGTTCTAACCGGACACTTGTCTGTTTTCTCTTACGCCAATAATAGCTGAACGATAGTTCAATGACCACGTATTTTTGGCCTGAAACTAACGTTTAAATAACCATGGATACGTACTAGTATTATATATAAATGACATGAGCGTTTAATTATAGATAGGCTTGAAAATCTCAAACGGAATAGAAAGGTTCCTTTATTTCGAAAAAAAGTAATATCCGACAGTTTATACGGTAATCATTTAATTTTCAACAAATTGTCGATAGTGTATGTGTGTCAGTATAGTCATATATGGTCAGATATAAGCGCAAAATGTTGTGTGTGTTTTTTTCAATTTTAATAAAATGAACATAATAAATATATTGTCTTTTAATTAAAAAGTAATAACAATGCAATCATTTATTTTCAAATCACATCATTGCATTGCAACATTACTTTTCCTTCCTAGGCTTTAGTTATATTATACTAATAACTGAATTAACGCAGTTATGAATATATTTAACAATCTCCATCTGTCTTGTTTTAATTCTTTAACAAAACCGAGACTAAATACTGTGTCGTTTGGCATTCAAACACTGGTGGATGCATGTTTGAATATAATGTTGATGTATTTGGAAGAATTTGTTTATTATTTTAGTCTGCATTATCAGTCAAGTTGAAAATCGGAAATTAAAGGTGGTCTCTGACAGTTTGCCTGTACGCTCGAATAAAATACAAATAACAGTATCGAGTCACTACTTTACGGAATATGTGCATTGTTTTTGTATAAGCACATACCTTAGTCTTAATAAATTCGAGTTTGAACACTAACTGAACTGTTTGACAGAACTAATCACGAAAAAAAAAAAAAACACTGCGTATTCTTACCAAATGTATAAAAAGCGCGATAGTGGTCTCTGCTAAAAATAGATATCGACGTCAGAGTGCATTACCCTGATTTATGCTTGACTGGTCACACAGATCTAGGACATCAATGATCAGCATTTTGCTGGATTTTTCAGATAACACTGACTTATTTCGTTATTTGAGAAAATAAATTTTGGTCCAAACTGTCGGATACCACCTTTAAGGCTAAAAACTAAAATAGTTTAACGGTGGTATCCGACAGTTTGCCTATATCTACTACAAATAACATCTTACCCATGTTCTGGGGGAATTTAGGCATTATTTCTGCATAAACTCATGCATTAGTCTAATAGATAAAGTCGATTTTGAACGATACCTATATTGTAAGATATTACAAATTGCGAAAGAATTACTCTTAATGTTCTTTACTTCCACATCTATAAATAAGCACGATTTATCTCTGATCTCTGCTAAAAATAGATATCGGCGTCAGAGCGGATTACCGGGATGAAGATAAAACGTGAGCTCAAAAGCAGGTTGTCACGTGGCTTTCTTAGTTTAAAAATAGCTATTTCTGCAGCGTGGCTTAGATAGGAAATACCTGGTTGTGACGACGATTGGGGTGTAATGCTTCATTGTTCACAAAGATCTAGATCATTAATGAACAGCATTTTGCGTTACCTTTTGGGGGAAACAATGACTTATTTGGTTATTTAATAGAAAAATATTTTGTCTGAACTGTCGAATACCACCCTTAAGAGGCCACACCGCATTTTTTGGCGGGCCGACTTTGATCTCTGCTATTTTCTTTACAAAAAGGATTAAACTGTGTCTATCGACAATGTTCGACCTCTTTGTATTATGATGTAGTCATTTTCGGTTTATAAAAGTCTCTAGTATGAGATAGGTTGATTATGCCAGATAACATAAATCGTTTAATATCGCTGAAATGCCTTTTATTTCCAAATCTGTAAATAAGCACGCTGGGATTTCAGCTAAAACTAGATATCGACGCCAGAGCGGACTCCCCGGATATACTCGTATATTTGGGACCGTAACTTCGACTTTAGCAGTCAACAGAAAAAAAAATACTCTAAAAGCTTAGTTTTTAAAGCTTACATGTATGTGTTTTAACAATTCTACTCTTTTACCCCCATCCTCCGCCCCTAGATCAATCTCTGTCTTCAATGAGTACATGAAGTAACATTCTTAAAGGAGAGTGTTCTACTTAAACTTCGGTGATATGATCTGTACATGACTATAAAACCCCCGCCAAAATATGTTTCGGTTTTTTTTATTATAAATGATTATTATTCAAGTACTTGCGTTTATTGTCATGTATTGTTTATCGTTATTGTTGGTATCGACGCAAAATGTTGTTGTTTCTTTTCTAACTTTGTTTCGTTTTTGTCAATTTTTACAGAAATGGCCAATGAGATCCCGTTTATACGCCGGAATACTGTCTAGTACCGGGCCAGATTTTCTCAAACATGACGTCAGGTGTAATGACGTCATAGGTAAAGACGCCACCGTTCCTCCCGACTGGTTACGTGACTGCCAGAATAATCGCTGATTTATTTGTTGTGACAAAACAAGTCTACACCCCATTAATTGTTTGGAAAAAAAATATTGTCAAATGTAAAAAATGGAAAATTTGACACTAAAATCAGACAGTAGATTTAAGCCTCAAGATCCGAGACTAACTTAGGGCTCTTCCCATAAGAAAATTAAACCAACAAATAATACATAACAGGCAACGTATAGTAAGGCAATAAAAAAACTTTGAAATAATAAATTCATGGATGTTGTTAAGTTTTCTTTTTGAAGTAAAACGAAATAGTCATGACAACAGAAAAGAAGAACAAACAAAAAATGAAAAAATAGCTCATTGTTATTGTTTTAAAGTCAGTTTTCCAGAGATCCAAAAATGGGTTGAAAAGAATTGTTCCTTTCTAAATTTGAAAAAAAAACATATTAAAAGTTAGATCCGATTTGTCGCATGTATTACATTGTGCAGGGGTGGATCCTCCCCACCCCTCGTGGGGGATGTATGAATCAAGATCCATTCAACTTTATCGCAGTAAATACTAGGTAAGTACAGGCCCTAACTTCGACCAAAGCAGTCAGCAGACAAAATTTACTCTAAAATCTTATTATTTTTAAGCTTACATGTATGTGTTTTCAGAACTCTACTCTTTTATCTGGTAAGTGGGGATGCATCCCCCTCCTCCACCCCTGGATCCACCCATGGCATTGTGTTTACATGTAGCGAGTACAAACCATCGTTTTACATGTATATATATTGCGGAATGATAACAAAAATATAGAGTAGGAAGACCTTTTATATTTACATACAGTGTTTGCATTTTCTCGATTGTAATTCTGACACCTTAAACATAAGTCCATGAAAAACTGCTGCATATATTTTTTGAAAATTACACTCTGTTTGTTTTGCTATGGTATTATTTAGAAATACGATACGAATCATCTTGTTTGCTAATTTATTGTCACGTTATCAATATTCGACGTTTTCCTAAATAGTGTGTTATAAAAACTCTTACTCAATATTTTACTAGTTATTAAAGATATTTTCTGCTTGGTGGTTAATAGCTAGAGGTCGTTACTGAAGTAGTTTAAAAAAATATAATTTAATGTGTTTTTAGAAATGCAGAATATAAGTATGGTTAAAACGTCGAATTTAGATCGGTCAGGATATTGTAGATTGAAGATGATTCTTGGCGAAATTATTTTACTTTTGTTTACGGCTACATGTGTTAAAGTGATGACATTAGAAAAATGCTAATTTCTTCCAGATTTTTTCAGATGTCAACATACAAATCCTCTTCTTTTCTAAGATTTTAGACAACTTGAAAATTAATTTAAATGTTTTTGCATTTTAGTTCTATATTAATTCTGGAAAGATAATGTCGTGTAATGCTTAGTAATGTAGATCATGGTTTATTGTCTGTTTAAAGGCACATAGACATGTCTTCATTTGACTCTAAACATTACGTCATTTCACCATAGAATAAAATCTTAATATTGCACAACGGCTGTATAAAGTTTTTTTTTGCGATCATCTTTTTCATGTTTTATTATAATCTTTTTTTCCATTTCTCGTCCTTGTTGAAGTACTGAAAATAGTACAATTTTAAGTGATTAGTTGATATTTCACAACAATATTTATATATTTTCTATCAGAGTCCCAAAAGGTGTCAAATGCTATCACATTTACGACATAATTACAATAAAATACACGTAATCTAAAATGACATCCTATTTTCGAAGATAAAGAAACAAAAACATTTATATCTTTATACAATTTATAAAAAAAAATCCCAAACATCCGAAGTAAAAATTATACTTGTATCTTAAAGTCGTCGACTCCATCAAGACTTTCTTAGTCATAAGGAAACCATAGTTCTTCATTACTACAATACCGAAAACAATATCTACCTCATTTGTCATCAAGTGTTTTGTTTATTTCTACGTAACGATATCTTAGTAAATACATATTCTGTAATAATCTATGAATATGAGAAAATCTATATAATTCGTAAAATAACATTCATCGTTTATAAATTATTCATCATTTTTCACACTGATTCATACAATAAATTTGATTTTTAATCCCAGAATCAACTTTTTGTGTTTCGTTTTATATTTGTTGTAATGTTTATTTTGTTTGAATAGATGTATCTTTTGAAATTGTCTTCTGTAATTTATTATGGTAATTCACAAAAAGAGAGAGGTGCTCCATCAAGTTTTATTATGCATCAATGTTATTTTTATAAAACTTGCAAACTTTATCCTTGTTATTATATGTCGTTAATAGTTTCAAGAAAATCATAGAATTTTAAACATGGTCTATAAGGAAATGAGATTATACAGTTCATGTATTCCCGTATGTTGATTTTATTAAATTTGCCGATTGATTTTTGCATTGAACGTTTGCAAAAGCTTTCTTTTTTTTATTGTTTTTCCTTAAGAGTTGGGCTGAAAAAAAGTGGAGACAAATACTTCTTAGCACAACATTTCCCAATTATTTTGTTCGTCAGATTTTTTTAGCATTTTTCCGTGATTAACCTTCTTTGATTACTGAATAATTAAATATTAATTACGGCAATCATCAACATTAATTTACAAGTCATATTCTTACATTATTAGAATGAAGCATGTAGAGTAAAAGAAATATGCGCAAAAATAAACTGTTATAAAGATACTGCAGCATATTTAGAATTGTTAAATCCTGTGAATATTTAAATATTTGACTATACAAAATAATAAATAATTAAATAAACACGTGCATGTTACTTTATTTAGTTATAATAGAAAAAGAGATTAAAGCTATTTGGTCACATTTTTTCTCAGGTACAGGCACATAGAACCACACGGCCCGAACTTTATATGTATTTAATTTAAGGCCTAAGTGTCGAACCAATCAGCGTGTTGTTTCTTTTTGACGTATTCATATGACGTAAATCCCCGCATGCGCAGTTCGGGGTCAACTAGGTTAGTTCAAAAGCGTCGCCACGCTTGTGATACTCCAAACATAAAGACAGCGCAAACTTTTAAAGGACTAAATGCTCAAATAAAATCTTTTGATCAGAGGTTATATTTTACTCCATTATTCCACCTTATTTAACAAAGATTTGCATTTTATGAACACAATTTCTGTAAATGCAAATATGGCCAAAGGTGACCAAGTCGCTCTAAGTGCAAATTAGCCACTAATTATTAGAGAATGTTAAAGTACCATAGCAATGCAACTGACTTTTTAGACAAAATAATCGTTTTTAGTTATTTAGCTATGCTGTTATGTTGAATCGATTTCTGCATTTTATCGCACTAATTTATTGCTCTAATTAAGTTATTATTTGAGTGTAAGTGTATTTTCTTGCCTTCTGGTCCCTGTTTCACCAAACGTGTTCAGCTAACGATAGTTTATCTTAAAAATTTTCTCAAATGCAAAATCTAAAATTGTCACTGAAGACACAAAACTCAGTTTTGAGCTTAGTTAAGATTAAAAATGAACTTAAGTAAGAAGATTGGTGAAACATGTACTTGAGCAGTAAATTGTGTAAGTTGTACCATTATACTGCTTAAAGCCTTGCTTTGCAGTCAAACGGTTATATGTAAAATAAATACTATTAACATGAAATATCAACAAGAACCTGTATGTGTCTTCAGTCCTGGATGTAATTCATATTGTTATTTTAAATGGGACGAAAAGACAGCTATATCGCACTTCTTGTGATTATGTTGTTGTTGTTGTTTTTATGTTGTTATTTTTTTTTTAATTAAAAATGCTTGAATTGTGCATCCTCATTTCCATTTTTAGATGCTGTCCGACAGTTCATTGCCAAATTAACATCTTAAAAATCAAACTGTACACGTGCTAACGGAATCCATTAGCACTTTACTAAATATGACACATGGATGTACATGCACTTTTCGGAACACCTCGGCAATTTTACTTTCATACCATGTGCGGCAAGAGCCGAGGATAATGCGAATGGTTTATGCACGTCAGGGTGATTGACGGATAAGTTTGGCGCCTACAAATACTTTTTCATGCTATTTATGCTATATCATGCTATTTCATGCTATTTCATTAATTATTCAAAGTGTATTTCCAGTCTAAAAAATAAAAAAAGAGGCCGTTTACACCACAAGTGATAAACAAAAGACATATTTATATCATTAGTGTCGATACAAACTTTTGGGGTGACATGTGTCCTAATATTTTGTATTGGGCTTCATGTTAAACCATTGTCATGTTTTAAATATTTCAGTTATATAACTATATTCAGAAATATAATTGTAGAAGTTTTAGATATAAGTTAGTTTTACAATGAGTGGATGTTAAATATGCATGCAAATTATAAGAAAGTCATATGGAAGGATTATTTGAGAATCTTAGCATGACGTTTCAACATTCATTACAATTCATGAATAAAGAATAATTGAATCCGTTTGTTTCAACATTTTATTTCATCAATATTGACCATATAGCGTACAGACAAAAGAATCAGTCACAACACTCGATATATCATTCAAAATAGATGAGATTTATATAAATTTGATATATTTATATAATTTGACTGTAACCTGTAGTATCGCGTAACTGGGAAAATTAAGTTGTTTTCGATCAAAATAAAACCGCAGAATAGAAACACATCGATGTTGTTATTTTACTTGAATTATGAAACACTGTTTGTCGATGGTTGTTTATTTTGAAATGTCATTACATTCACGAAAGCGACAGTCATTCATCATGATTTCTATTGACATTTAATGTGAAGCATTTCCCTCAAAAAAGCATGATGTACTCTCTTCATACGTATAAAAACGCAGACAAGCAACGAGAAAAGGGTAAAACAAAAAAGATACAAAAAACGGCGTAGTTCAATCGCGGCCCACTAACTAATTGCTAATCACTTCTGTGAATCATGCGCGTAAGCCGCTAATTGACATTTGTGATGGTGCTAATTGATATTTTACCTATATCGAATGACATTTTTATGTAAGTTGATTACGACTTTTGATGTAGAAATGTCACTTGCCATAGTTTAAAGTAGATTGATGGGAAGTGAGATCTCCAGCTACGAGGCAACGGTAGAATATCGCGCAGGCAACCGACTGGCATATTATGGCCCAGCCCTATTAATTACTTGCATGCAACAAAGAAGTTGGGGTGGGGACGGAAATTACTCTCTCATCTCCCCTATCTCTCTCTCTCTCTCTCTCTTTCTCTCTCTCTTTTTCTCTCTCTCTCCCCCTCTCTTCCCCCTCCCTACCTCCATCTGTCTCTCTGTCTCTCTGTCACTGTCTCTGTCTCTCCCTGTCTATGTCTCTGTCTCTGTCTGTCTGTCTTTCTCTCTCATGTCTCTCTCTCTCTCTCTCTCTCTCTCTCTCTCTCTCTCTCTCTCTCTCTCTCTCTCTCTCTCTCTCTCTCTCTCTCTCTCTCTCTCTCTCTCTCTCTCTCTCTCTCTCTCTCTCTCTCATGTCTCTCATATATGTATCGCATTAAACATACAATGTTTATAACAAGAATGTGTAAGAATTACATCGTCATGGTATTAAACTGTTCTTTCTAAAAGGTGGCATCGGAAAATTTGTCTTCATCAAATACACGTAAACCTGGATTGGAGGAATTGCGGCATAACTTCTGCAAAAAGTCAAACCTAAGTCTAACAAAAGACGATTTTGAACAATGTCTAAATTGAAAGACGGTAGACAACGCTAAGTCGATCACGTTCATGCCCATTCTTTCTAAAACTATAAATAAGAATGCTTGTGATTTCTGCTAAAAATAGACATTGACGTCAGAGCGGATTAGCCGAATGATTATATAAAGTTACAGGTCACGTGGTTTTCTTAGTTTAAAAATAGATAACTGTTCAGCGTAACTAAGTTAGGAAATACCTATTAGTAGTGACGTGTGATGTGTTATGTTTCAGTTTTCACAGAGATGTAGGAAGTCGATAATCAACATTTTGCGCGATCTTTTCAGGCAACAATAAATGTCGGATTCCATCTTTAAATATTTTTTTTAAGTTTTGCATAATATTTGTACTTTTAAAGGTTGATATACTAGTAGTGGAATCATCAGATTAATAATTTTTGAAGCAATGGCCAGGATTTAAAATATCGCTTTAAGTATTTCACTCGCAAATTTGAAAACGTTGAACATGTAAGTAAACATTCGAATTTGTTCTCTATTATCCCGGGTAACAATTGATGCAAGTTCTGCTATTCCTGTGCGTGTGAGCTTAAATAAACAATATTTTACTGTATGACAATGTTTACTGTATGACAGTGTCTCTAAGGAAAACTACGACGTCCAAATTTTGTTTGTTTTGTTTACGGAGTTGAAATGCGCTCAAAATTTTCATTTTATATGACCAACGGGTGAACTGGTCATACTACATAATCAAATCTACATAGACAAAGAGCTCATGATCATTTTTTATTGTTTTTGTTTGTTCAATTTTCCCAGAAGTATCCCCCTCTATACTCCCATCTTAGTTTTAATTTTCAGCACTGAGAAAAGTGAAGCGCGCTGTCTACAAAGAGCTCTTGTTTTGTTTAAAGATACATCACACATTATCGACACAATTATTGTCATATATGCACCGCACTGATAAGTATTAAAGGAGAAAAACACCAGATATTTGTATTGGTAGAGCCACAGCCTCACAAAAAAAGTCAGCGAACTGTAAATGTTACTTCCATACTCCTTATTACAGTTATATAACAAGAAGCACACATATAGGAAAGCTAATTGATGGCACGAACAATGCGAATATAATCAATATTTTGAACAGAAAACGTTTAATTAAAAAGCAACAACGCATTTTTAAAAAAGTTAATTAAACACTAATTCGCGAATGTATAGATGATTGTTCTGTTTATCGTGCCAACAACAATATTTAAGCTATTTGGAGACGTTGTCGACTTGAAGCAGATATAGTGCTGCCGTCACTGTGTATAGCATGATGTAAACCCATGGCATGATACCACACTCAGTCACATTATCCTGATACCCGGCTTACTACGCTTATGTTTACCTCAGAACTAGCAAGCGAGCTATACCACTTCCATTTAAACGACTTTGGCATGTCGCGGCCTGGGATCGAACCCTGAACCTAGCGCAAACAGGCCAGGCTTCGAATGTATTACCTTTGCACTTCACAATCAATCCTCTATTAATATTTTTTTTTAATTATTACTTTCATTTATAACTGGGTAACATTTAACATTAACGTTCAAGGACATTATTGTTAAAGTCGGTGTGTAAATTCTAAATTTTATGTTTCAGTTGACACACTTAATTCGTTATAAATACTACCCACAGTCCATACTGACTGTCGGACTTGCATACTACCACACATTGTCACAGTTACATTGCCGACCATTTAATTGATGCATGTATAATATGCAAATCATTCCGACAACACGAAAAGCTAAATTCATTCAACGGGAACTGTCCGGTATTGGTGGATCTGAATCTGCACCATACACATAAGTTTAACCAGTTTCGGCTAAGTAAGTTGGTATTTGGTTTTGAAATACTTTGTACCGCCATAACATTGTCGCTATACCGATGTCCAGCTATTTTAGAAAAAAAAACGGGCAATGTCTTGATGGACCCAATTCACCGCTGGTCAGATGAAAGACCTTCGCACATTAAATCCTATCCGAAGTGATAGGGACATGAACCCTCGTAGTGAGACCCGCTGGCTGCTTAGCTCCCGCCTCGTGCGTTCATGTTCATGTACTCGACTAACGATGGTGTTTTTATTGCTGTACAACTCTTCAAGGGCACGGAAATCACCAAGCAAAACAGAATATGTGTTTTGCTAATGAGAAAATAATTGTACATTAATTATTAAGCAATAGTCACGAAACAGTCACGATACATCAAAGGCTTGACATTATACTTTATTTATTTCCGAGTAAACCTTTTAGTGTAATTAAGGTTCTCTAAATAATTTGTTTTGGTTTACACCGCAGCGAAAATATTTGTGTCTTCATAGCGATGTCCAGCTTTTTCTGGACCAGTAAGACTACAGACAAGTGCCTGGGTAGAACCACCAGCGCACCGCAGGTCAGATTGAAGACATCCCCATGTCCTAAACCTTGATTGCTTGTCGAACCCATGCTGTGAGAGGTCACAAGACAGATGAGTTATATGTCGGCGCCACGGTCGCCCTAACCCTAACTAGATGTTTTTGGAAATGCCATGAATATTTGAACGAAAGAACTTTGTTTTGTAAAATGTAGTCTCATTTACTTTTGGCTACTGATGCTGCTGCTGCTGATGATGATGATGATGACGATGACGATGATGATGGTGATAACGATGATGATGGTGATAACGATGATGGCGACGATGATGACGATTATGATCATGAAAGCTAGTTTTAAGACGATGATGACGACGATTCAGCTGCTTTTGCTGCTGCTACTGTTGTTGCTTTTTCTTAATATCATCATAATGACGATGTGGTCTTGTTGTTAATGACATTTACACACAATAAACCCGACCGCATTTCACTTTCAAAAAATTTAACAAAACCTCGTTTTCTTTATAAACATTCCTTTCTTCTGTCTACCAGACAGTGGCCACTCAAACATGTTTAACTGAAAACAAAGGCCGTGTAACACAATATCTCCCTTTAGAACACACAAGCTATCTGTGAAAATTCCTCATCTGCTACAATTGTGAACATCACATGCTATTTATTAATAATAATATGAATTTAACGCAACGCTAGCTTAACAAACATATTTGTAGACACTTGGCAAGAAATATTGAAGATTCTAATAATACAATGCCCATCTGAAACTAGCCTATAAAGACCTACACTATTTGCCGACACCTGATCAATGAGTCTTATAGCAGACACAGGATCAAGTGTTTACAATTCTTTTTCTGTTGTTTCTCTACGTTATAGTTATAAGATCATAGTAATGAATGAACGATTTATTTTCTTAGACGTTTACCAATTGGAATAAATAAATACGGTAGGAGAATATTTTTACAAACATTAACTAGTGTTTAATTGTGATTGGTTTTTATAAACCTATTTTAAATGGATGTTTTACTCGTGCTTATAGAAAATGTATTAACAAATTCGTGTTAAGTTGTGTCGATGCTGTTTTTTACATTCAAACTACGTTTCGCTGTGAATCAACTGAATTTAAACTGATTTGATAGTGCTGCACCAAAACTGCACGTTATACCGTATAATTTTATACAAAAACATGTCATACTGTGTGTACGGGGTCATATTTTAATCACTAAAACAAAACGTAGTGTGCTTCAGTGAAAGTGTGCGTATGGGATTTTACGAAAGAAAACTATAAATGGTATGTAAATTTAAACAATGTTTAAAGGAGGCGCCCATAGACAAGTTACAGAAGAACACTTGGAATATTGAAATTATCTTTAAAATCACATCTTATGTAAATTATTCTGAATCCTTATGAACAGAGAATACGAACATTTACATGAATTTAAATAGGTTGATAAGGTAATATTCTTTCATTTTCATGTCTCAAAAGGTACTCAGGAAAGTTACTTGACGATACACGATCAACCTTACACAGGTTCCTGTCGGCATGGACGGTTTAAGTAAGTACATGCATCATTCTTAAATGAATACATTATGATATAAATGTTCAATGTAGAAGATCTTCTTCTTCTTTTCTTCTTCTTCTTCTTAATCTTCTTCTTCTTCTTTTTCTTCTTCTTCTTGCGCTTTATTTCCATTTCAAATGTTATGTTCTATTCTATTGTTTGTATTCGGACCTTTACCAATGCGTCCAAAGACAATTCGTTACTGTATATAATTTTAAGACACGAAAATTTGACGGCATTGTAAATAATTTAATATCATCAAGTTTTTTCCGGTTTCTTGGTTGGTTTAGTGTTTTGCAAAAATGTTTCATTGTTGAACAGGATCTCGAGGGCGACCTTTGATGCTTTGCATCTATGCTCTCTTGATATCATAAAGTTTCGATCCTGTTCCTTTATACACAAAACATAGATACATCTGTTGAGGACATCTTGGACGGGGTCATGTGGACCTATCTTGAACTTGACGACATGGGGCACGTATCCGTCAATGAATTAGGTCGCTACCTCCGGCAACAGGGCATCGATGTGTCCAACTTCGCCATCCTGCGACTCCTCGCGGATGGACAAACACGTATGCATTTTAATGTTTTATGGAGTATATAATTTTTCAGAGATCATTTTATCATCATCGTAAAGTGCAGTGCTACCGAACGGGGAATCAAAGAAAATATCTTATATCAATTGAAAATGAAATTTATGACACAAATTGAGTTTTTGTTTGTTTTCTGTTGTAAATCGATTTTCATGTGAACTTGGGATCAGCACAACAAATATTTTCAAAACGTAATTGGTGAAAATACTATTTTGCTAAACATTCTGTTAAATTAATAAAAAATCTTCCACCGGAAAAAATATAATCTATCTCTTTTTATACAGCACGTGCCTCTATGGATCACGATATGTTTGTAGAAGTAAAGAATAAACTGGTCATCGAACTTAAACAACAGGTAAAACAACATACTAAGACAACATATATAACTACGTATATAACTACAGGTTGGAACGATAGATTTAAACAACACGCAACGAGATTAAGTAAAATCAACCTTGAATGCTGAAACATATGCATGCAACTTCTTGTCAAAAGAACAGGTAACAGTGCAAGTCGTAAAAGAATGAAAACTACATATTAAAACTGGTTTTCTAAATAAAGAGGGCATAACTGATTTTACGTCAGTACATGTGCAAAAGCTTTCTGACATGGAGTCTGGTAAATACCGATAAAACATACCGAATAAAACATTGATATAACTGTACCTAGGAGTTTTGTTTTAAGGTTGTTGTTTTATGTGGGTGTTTTTTTTTTTTTTTTTCAAAATAAATCGAAGTAAAAGTTAACTCCCCTTGTGAAAAGTAACGTTTTATATTTATTTAATGGTCTAAAATATGCTCAGTTTAAATTCAACACTGATATGTTATTTTTCTTGTTACGCATTTCTCTAGAAATATGTCATAATCATGCAAATAAGTGACTAAAGCCTTTATCAAAAGTGTCAGCGTGAGCTTATAAAAAAAAAACGAAATACTTTAAAACGTTGCAATATAGACCTAATTAATCGAATATGATTTATAAATTATAAATGCACTGTGCAATAACTTTGATGGTTTTCGTGTTGTGTCACTTTTTTATCACATAATTATGTTATACGTGTAACTTGAAATGTACATTTGTTTTCAGAAGCGACTGACTCCAGAGGAAAAGAAGCGAAAATTTAAAGGTATATTTACGTGTTTATAAACAGTGTTAGTAGCCAAGAATATTGGTCAATCATATTTTTCCGCATTTTATCATCATCATCATCATCATCATCATCATCATCATCATCATCATCATCATCATCATCGACATCATCATCATCATCTTCCACGCCACCACCACACCACCACCGTCTTTACCCAAACAATAACAAATAAAACTACAACTATTACGATCACCTTTCTAACCACTGTAATTGTTCACATCATCATTAGCCATGTTTGCCGACTGAAGACTCACCATCATCTTAATCCTTACATAAACAAAAACCTATTTACCAATTACCTTGTTTACGTACATTTTTCGGGCAAAAACGCACGGAGCCTGTGAACATCATCATCGTACCATACCTGCTTTTGTCACTTTCTTAAAGGTGGTATCTGACAGTTTGGACCAAACATATTACACCTTAGTAAACAATTGTTATATGAACAGATCTCGTAAGATGCTGTTTATTGATGTCCTACACCTGTCGAAAAAAAGTGAACCATAACGCCACAATCGTCATTACAAACATGTATTCAAATCTGAGGTCTATTTTTAGCAGGAATTCCACTCGTTCTTATTTATAGATATTGTTACATATGAAATGTAGGTAATCTGTCGGTTAGCACCTTAAATCATAATGTCTACCAGTGCTGCGAAAGCAATTTCAGCTTAGACGACACTAAATAAGTATATTATACAGTAAATTATGAACCTTTGAAAACAAATTGCACCATGACCCAGCTATGATTGACACCACCTATCCACGTCCAAAACCATTTATAGTTATAAAGATTTTTTTTCTGTCTATCAGAAAGCCCACAAAATAGTTTAAGATTTGTCATTTGTAAAGAGGTTCTGCTTTCAATTAAAACTCTTTCCATTAATAAACCAGTCGGTAACACACAATTTTATACAAAACATGTAGTCCCGTTTAGCGTGGATCAGGCCTTTTTTATTCTGCATGGTTTTTGACGCCAAAGGATTAATATTAAAAATAGGAAATATGGAAATAAAACATAGCAACAAACTATTATTAAAGAAAAGAAAATGTCCATGTCGCAGGCTCTACTCTTGGCGGGTAGTGCAATCAAATCACCGCCATTTTATTTTATTTTTGTTCCTTTTTTCCGGGCAGCCATGTACCTGGATCGATGGAAGGAGCTTACCCGGTCACGTGATGAGACTGGGGAGATCCCAGTGTCTGAACTCCAAACTGTATTGTTTGCAGAATGTAATCCTACACGCGACCTCCTGGAGGCTTTGATAGCTATAAAGTCTGACGGTATGAGTATAAATTAACTTTGATCAATTCTGTCAATTAGAAGAAGTTGTAGAGTTCAAAGGCAAATAATGCAGCAGGGATGGAACCAGAGGTTGTGGGAGGGGTGGGGGAGGTGGATGAGTGGTGGGGGGATGATGCATCTAGGTAAAAGTGTAGAGTTGTGAAAACACATACATATAAGCTTAAAATGCAAAGCCTTTACAATAAATTTGTCTGTTGACTGCTTACGTCGAAGTAAGTGTCCCTTATTGTGTACATATCTAGTATTTTCTGCGATAAAGTTGAATGGACTTTGATCCTTACCCACCCCCAGCCCTACCAAAATTTTCTGGATCCGCTCCTGTAATGCAGATCCAGATCAGCCAGTTCTCACTGGAAGCTACAAATACAAAACAATGACTCTTATACTGTAATTAAGGACCAATTATAAATGTCATAGAAACACAGTGTAGATCAAATTTCGGATTTTCGCTGAGTTCTGCCAAGTCTTCAGAAATCCGTCTGGTTATCTTTGTTATGGTATGCTGAAAGAAACCAAACACGGGATTTTCTGGAGGCAGTGACAGCTTACAAGTACGACTGAAGTCATTAACATTGCCTCCAGAATGTTGGTTTTCAATTAAGATATATTTCATGTATATAATTGGCACCGGATCAAATATGGCCGATAAACACGTATCAGTTATTGACGCCGCGCATAACGTTAGAATGTCTGTTAAGGTATTAGATGTGTAATAGTGACTAAATTGAATCATGACAAAAGATATATCACATTATTCAGCATTGTATTCTGGATTTTTTTTCCACATTTTAACAACTTTTCACCTCAACTCACTTAATTTTTGCGAATTTTTGTGTACTGGGTCGACGTCCTCAAATCTGACCTTTAAATAATCTCATACATGTCAAATTTGGATGAATAAAAAACAAAGAAAACACAGTAATGCCATTTGTTTTCTACATTTTTATTAGAGTATACTTTTCTAAATAAACAATAATCCAAAAACATGTGAAAAACACACTTCTTTCTTTCTTTGCTTTATTTTTGCTTTTTTGACGAATCTTCCTCGCTGACCGCGGTTCCCAATCGGAACTCCTCGGGTAAATGTCCACGGGACAATCATTCCTCGGATGTATTCGGTGCAATAGTACTTACTGAAATCACGATCGTTTTGTTCGCCAAATGTCGGAAGAGGAATATACCTAAAATGATGTTCGCACAAAACATAAACAATGCCATCGTTTTGACAGCTGCGTGTCTGCTGCTGGGTAAAAGTTGATGATTAAAATTTGAAGCCGCCACAAATTGAAGTTTTACAGACATATTACTGTATGAGCTGTCATCCGAGCTGCCATCTTTGTTTTGATGTCTGTCACAAAAAGAAGTCCATTTTAGGGAAATGGCCGAGGTGATCCGACTACCTACATACATCCTAGAGATGATTCGTGAAATATCCAAGGTGTTCCGATTGCACGATTCCTTGTCGCCATTTTGGAGTAAAAAAATTGACGCGATTTCATTGAATAAAATTGGAAAATTAAAATCGGGTGATTTTATTCTCGGAAGACCGAGTGTTGACGTCAATTATCGAACATGTAACATCGTAAAAACGCTAAATGCCGACATAACACAATATTCATGAGATTGATTACACATCTAATACCTTAACAAAAAAAGTAATACCATAGCCAGAGTAAGCTTATTCCACACGATACATCGAATATGCACGAAAATAAAATATTAAAAAAAACTTTTAAATTTTGTTTGTCTTACCAAGTGCCCTGTTGCTATATACAGCCTGTTCACCTGTACTATTTTGTGTCGTGATTAGTCATTTGAAACCATGTTTTTGCCTGATTATTCAACCTATTAATTATTTATTGTCTACAAAGACTGCCTCCAAATCTATGTGTTATTTGCGAAGGTATGTTCATAATATAAAACTTTTCCACATATTGAACAGTTTGTGTGTTCATGCATGAGGTATTAATTTCTCGTCACTCAATTTAGAAAGTGTCTTCAAATAATATATGTATAAAATATTCAAATTATAACAGTTTAAGAACATGAGCTGCATACAGTTAGTTTGACCGCATTTTAATAACAATATTTTTTCTTGATATATTGCTTTTATCGGCTTGTTTATGGGGCTAAACTATATCACTGTTAAATCGATTTTGGGGGGCTTCGCATTCAATGCCATCATCGCAACCCACGTTCACCCATACCGCTCTGTTGCATGGTGCCCATTGGATATTAGGCTAGTAAAAGTTCTTTTTCATTAATATTCATAACAATCAGTGGTCCAATGAAAATGCTCGTTACATCGACGCTACTCTTCAGGGTCAAGATGGCCACATAAACTTACGACGCCTGTTGTTTACAAATGGGGATAGAATAATTTCATTGGCTGAATCTCCGTGTCGTTTTGGACACGGAGCCTATCAAATGCTTCATGAATATATTCATGAGAACGAAGTAGTGATATCGGAATATTTACCATGAGTCCAAACGATAGTTCAGTACTTATTTTGTATTCTCTTCAGGCAGTGAAAGTATAAACTTTGACGAGTTTTGTGAGATGTTGGACAATCTGCCACAGTCGGGGATGATTGATGAAGGGACACTGTTGAAGGCCTTCCAGGCCGAGGATGTTAATGGCAGTGGCTACGTCACCAGGGGTCAGCTGTTCTCCCTTCTCATTGAGAATGGTAGCGACCCACTCAATAAAGAGGATGTAGACGAGATGATGGAAGATTGTGGAGACGGGGACAAGTTCTTGTACAAAGGTACTAGTAGACGTCACATGCTTTATTGGCGCCGTTCTTATGAATGAATTTTATGAGAACAATAGTGTCGCAGGCAAAATACTTAATCGCAGGTGTTCTGTAAGACTTTTTTAGGGAAAAGACCCGAGTATTTCCGCTTTTTAACAGTGTAGCTTGCGACAAAAAAGTGTGGCATGCAAAAAGGTAGTAGGCATTATTAGGGATTCGTAGTTGTTTAGCAATGTTTCTTAAGAAAAGAAACCGACTATGCCGTTGTTAACAATTCATAGTGTAAATAGTAATTACCGATGTAGCAGACAACAAGGATGAAAACAAAGTAGCTGATAGTCTCGTTCCAACCAGAGTTACGGTTCGTTACTCTCGAGTTTTATTTAATGAATCGACAGTGTAGGCGGGTATTTAGTTCCCAGAATAGTCATCTTCTTGATTAAAGTGAACGCACTTTGAGGCGCCTTGGATGTCTCGCATCCGTGCTTTTTCTTTTCTTTTTTTTACTACTTAACATTGATAACAAAGCTAACCATATTACCACTCTAGGGTTGACAATACGCTAGTTATAGGTGCTACTTATATAATAGTGACTATACTACAAACATTGCAAACAATCCCACGCATTTGTATTGATGTCGCTAAAGAATTAACACAGCAGTGATGTGCTTATAGTTCTACCGCTGTTATTGTTACATTACTTCGTCCCTGGACACTTGGCTGGAGGAATTCCATCAAGCAACTCCAGTCCGGCAATTGACTCTTTCCCGCCGATGCCACCATTGTAATGTAGGCTGGCGCACTCCAACGGTCACCTATCCGTACACCAGACACAGTAACCGTTGCTTAACGGCGCAACTTTGGAAGACGTTTAAACCACGTCACTAAGGAATAAACCCAGCAGCGAGGCTGGTTTGAAGTGTTATATTTCTGCCGCTCTGGTCGTTACAGATGTAAAAAAAAAACTATTTGTTAAGTCGATATAGAAACAAGTTCATCGATAACAGTTTATGTCATCAATACTATAGTGGATTAGCTGGCGCATTAAAAATGTGGCAGTCATTGGATCGAGTCTGTACCTACCGCATCAAGTTGTTGATTTACAGATATAACAATCCTGATGCTATACATATCGGTACCATCTTGAACAAAGTCGTTGAGATTAAATTTCGTATTTACATGTATATTATTTATGTATTTTATTTTTATTAACTTGTTTACCTTAGTAAGGTATGCCTATATACATGTCGAATCGTTATGTGCCGATAGATCCTATTGAAATTTTTAAGTCAACATCTTTTGACTACTGCATATGCTACAACAAAATTGCTTCGTTCAAGACATTGATTTTATAAATCTCCAACCTGTTTATATTTCAGAATGGGTTCAACGAGTCATAACCATTAAGAGTCTGGCGGAAAATTGAACAAATAAAACATTTTCTTGTGCTCTGCAACTGATTTGGATTAATAACCAATTCAATTCTGTTCAAGTGGCATATATGGTCTTTCTCCGAATCTCCGACAGTTAAAAATCGCTGACAGTTATAAATCACAAAATGTTATAAATCACAGACAGTTATAAATCACAGTTATAAATCACAGACAGTTAAAATTGTAAGTGAAAACTATGTGTGCAATTTTTAATTACATTTTTATGTAAAATGAAAATAAAATCTATCATTACTTTATTTATACAGTCACTTTCTTAACTGAATATATGTAGCATGATTAAATGTAAGTATACTCATATTGCCCAAAAATTATATTCAGGACAACTAAAGGGAAGTAACTACGATACAGAGACCAGACGGTATATTAACATTTTCGTTTACTTGATGGTCAATTTCTTAAATAAAACAATATACGACACGCATGTACTAGAATTATAATTGATATAATAAAGACATCAATCAAATCTAACAAACCGAAAGAAAATCAACGAATGTTTGAAACATAAAAAAGTGTGATTTGCATGGTCTCACTCTTACCGCTTCTAGAAGTGTCTACAACCGGTGCAGTGTGACAACGCCAGACTGAACAACCAGTCTGCGTGAAAGCGCCCAAAGGATTTTCGGAACGAAATACTTTCAAAATTTGATGACAAAAGGCAAAACGTTCTACACAAAGCCGGTGATGCATGTGTGTACATTGGTGTACTTTTATGCTATTAATAAGAATTTTATTTGGAAAAATAAAATAGAAGTATTATCTTTTTTATTTATACACGGAACTATTTTACAACGCGGAAGCACGAATATCCTAGTATTATAAAGGTGACTTAAATCGAATATAGTCAAGCTCATTGTAAAGAATCCAAATTGGTGGTTTCAATAAAAAATATTTTATTCCATGATTCAAAGAGAAACAGACAATAAAAACATATTTTATTCCTAGATTTAAAGGTAAAACAAACAATAAAAACAGTTTATTCCTATATTCAAAGGTAAAACAGACAATAAAAAATAGTTTTTACCTAGATTCAAAGGTAAAACAGACAAAATAAGAAAAACAAAGTTTATTCCTATATTCAAAGTTAAAACAGACAAGGTAAGACAATAAATTTTATTCGTTTATTTATAGGTTTAACAGACAAGACAAGAAAAATACAGTTCATTTCCATATTCAAAAGTAAAACACGCAGATAAGAAAACATATTTTATTCCTAGATTCAATGGTAAAACAGACAGATAAGAAAACATATTTTATTCCTAAATTCATAGGCAAATTAGATAGTTAAGAAAACATATTTTATTTCTAGATTCATAGGCAAATTAGATAGTTAAGAAAACATATTTTATTTCTAGATTCAAAGCTAATTCAATCAGATAAGAAAGATAAGTAACAAGTGACAGAAAGACAAAGGGGCTGTTTCACAATTTTTAAAACCTAGTTTCGGCTGTTTTAGCTAGCATGTTGATGTGAAGCTTTTAGCAACATCGCTGTCAATGGCAGCGTTGAATCCACATATCTTCTTTCTGAAAAGAAAAAGAAAACAAAACACATATGGACTTAAATGAAAAACAAAAAATTAAAGCGACCTTTTCACAATACATTGGTCAAATTTGCATTATTTAATATTTATTTGTTTAACGCAGCAACACTTTTTTTAAACAATATGAAAACTGAACTATAATATAACTTCTGACAATTAGATTACATGTATATGTGAACATACTGTCCTTCAAATTATTGCGGCAAAGATCATGGACCTTTCCAAAGTTGCGACGAAGTCAAATTAAAACGTGAAGATAGTTCTTCTCCAAACAAATAGTACAGCTATGGTAGGTGTTCATGTCAAACTTCTGAATCTTTTAATAAAATTATTGAGTGATGTATTAACAGTGAAGTCGCCAATAACTGCAAGCATTTAAACATTTAAATAAACCAACATCTTACCGAAAAATGAAAACAAAACAAAGAAATAGATCTAGCATATAATAAAAACAAGGGATACTTAATAAAAACAAAACCAGAAAACTTATCCAAAGTCATTGGCCATTATATACAGCAAAAAATGACATGACATAACAGAAGCTAACAAAAAGACACAGAAACGAGAGGTACCAAAGAATAAAACATACGCAATTTGGAAATGGTAAGTTAACATACATCTGTTATATATTCTGGCTCAAATCATACTAAAAACAAGTCATGAAACTTACTCGGTGCTTGTTTCTCCATTCACGACCTTCACAGTATCTATATGCATCGTGTGGTGCGTTAGGATGCTCCAAGAAAGCGGGTTATACCAGTGTGAGTTCACCTGCCACCGGAAGTCAAACTCTGTGATGTCACCAAGGTCATGCAATGACGTCAGCACGTAGCCGTACGTGTGACCAGGTTGAATCTGGACTGGGCTGAAAGACACATATTCCTATTAATGTACAAACTGCAAAAAGGACATGACTATTGTTCATGTACTTATAAATTTAAGTAAATCGCGGTTGTTGTAGCTACATTTTTTTTGGTTACTAAAGAAAAGAAACACAAATATGGCTGTTTCTTAAACATGAAAACAGCTTGCCTTTTCAAGAGTTGGTTTATATTCGATATCCAAAACATTCGATACAACGTCATTAATGTTATACATAATAATACTATAGATTCATAACCGAGGTATCGTAGACTTACTCTGCGGTGACTTGTTGTTCCCCGAGCTGTCCATTGCTTCCCTTGATATTCATAAACAGAACACCCGTCTCTGGTTTGGCGCCTGCCAGGTGTCCGAACGATACGTCCACTTGGTAATGGTATCCTAGAAACGGGACGAAACGGAACGGAACGTCAATGTACCACCAAGTATACAATTACGTTGAAATACTTCGAGGTATTGGGTAACTGGCTGAGTTTGTGAGTAATTTAAATATGAAAACATGTAAGCGACCATTTTCTTGACATCAGAAAACCGTTGCACCTTTTCAATCCAAACGATTATGTTGACCAGCTAATGTTTACTCAGTAAGTCAAGCATAATTCCCAAGCATCACTGTAAAGCGATGCAGGAACTATAGACATTTGTGTAACTAGAACATGGTTAATCTTTCTATTTTCAATAAAAAGATACTTACGACAGAAGGGGGCGTTGTCTCCAGTTTTGAGGAAGTACTGCACATTTGTCTGTCCCGGGGCGGGCTTAGCTCGGTCGGCATGGAAACCCATAAAGCCACACCCACCCGAGCCGCACGGCATACACAGACCTCGCTAAATCATTTTTAAAAACAAATGATTCCGTGATTCCATAACTCTACTTATGTTTATTGTGCATGCAAACTTACTATTCATGTGTATTGTTTTTAAAAGAAACAACATGTGAAAATAGCTTTTTAAAACATGAACTACAACTTAACATAAATGGTTTGAAATTGCAATGCAGTAGTGCTTTCAGAACGGACATCCGGTTTAGATACACGTACATGCCTAAAGCGTCCGCAAGGGGGCGTCTGTGGCAGACTGTTACAGTCACCGTCCGTGAGGAGACTTCTGTGACCGAGTGGTACAGTCACTGTTCGTGAGGGGGGGGGGGGGGCGTTTGTGACCGAGTGGTACAGCCACTGTTCGTGAGAGGGGCGTGTGACCGAGTGGTACAGTCACTGTTCGTGAGGGGGGGCGTTTGTGACCGAGTGGTAGAGTCACTGTCCGTGAAGGGTGTGTGTGACCGAGTGGTACAGTCACGTTCGTGAGGGGCGTGTGACCGAGTGGTACAGTTACTGTCCGTGAGGGGGGCGTGTTACCGAGTGGTACAGTCACTGTCTGTGAGGGTGTTTTTGTAACTGAGTGGTACAGTCACCGTCCGTGAACGGGTGTTTGTGACCGAGTGGTACAGTCACCGCCACTGAGGTGGTGTCTATGACCGAGTGGCCCATTCACCGCCCGTGAAGGTGCAATTTTGACCGAGTTGGGCAGTCACCGCCCGTGAAGGTGCGTCTCTGACGGAGTGGTACAGTCACCGTCCGTGAAGGTGCGTTTGTGACCGAAAGGTACAGTCACCGACCGTGAGGGGCTCGTCTGTGACCTAGTGGTCCAGTCACCGTCCATGAAGGTGCGTTTGTGACCGAGTGGTCCAATCACCGTCCGTGAGGACTCGTCTCTGACCGACTGGTAAAGTCACCGTCCGTGAGGGGGCATCTGTGACCGAGTGGTACAGTCACCAACATGTAACTCCTAGCTGCTTTGCCTCTCACCGATTTTCTTCTAGTCCCGATTGCAGGCGAAAACTTTTATCATGTAGGGAAGGCTTCCATCTGATCTGCGGTGTGGTTTGTCTTGGGTTTTCTTTCACTAAAATTGTATTCCAAAAGCAAAACAAAACGCCATTTACTCACAGGCACTCTATTGCAATGACTGCCGTGCTTTCCTTAAGACCGTTCTATATCTATGTTTTTAATTCAATCAATAAATATGAAATGCATACATCGGTTCTACTAAAAATCAGTTTAAACAAAATTTTATCATCTAGACATACTCTATATATGTGTGCATACACTCCGAAATTTTACACTTTAAATGTGATAAATGAAATGTATTGTTGTCCATAATAATTCTACCTGGAAGTCCGCATAATCCCTACACCGGTAGCCGTTGAATGGACACTGGCTGTTGATGGATTCGGTGAAATACTTGTAGGCTCTAAGATGGCTGCATGCTACAAACTCCTTGGCTCCTAGAGACAAAGATGGGAAGTTTATATTTATGTTGAGATAAAAATTATGAAACAGATTAAATGTGCTTAAATTTGTGCTGATTCCGCTTGCATGTGTGTCCAAAAGCTGCATCTTTCCGTGGTCACTAATGTCAAGTAACGTGTATTGTTTCACTTCTTGAATATGTGAATACTTAATAATGAAAATTATGTGATATCTTATCATAAATATAGGGTTGTGGTGTTATTAACTTTTCCTAAAAAGCACATATCGTAATTGTAATTAGCCGACGCATTTATAACTTATTTATCTTTATCCCATGCACTTATATTTCACAAGCTAGGTGTGTAGCCGATTTGAAACTTTTTTTCAAATGCCTAACCAACATTTTACCTGACGTCATAATGAGCCACGTGACTTAAAATGCGCCGAGCCTGTGACAGGGGTAAAAGTAATGAACTGACAGTGTAAAGGGTGACAGCATGACAGGATGTAAGCAGTGAAATGCCGTACCGTTGTAGATATCCCCCTCTGTTCGGATGGTGTCAACAGGACCCTGATCACAACCCGGCTGAACTAGGCCTTCATTCGGGAAATAGTCCACGTGACCACATGGCTGTTTCATCCCGTATCCTAAAAAGGGAGAATCTATATGACAAGGTCCTATTAAAATTACCATATATTACACAAAACTGAACTAGCGCAAGACAAATATATACAAGTGTCAGCAACATGGAAAAGTGACAACACTCAGACAAGGTAAATAAGAAAAGTTCCTATAACAATTACCAAAGATATTTAAATCTAAACTACCTCTCGACAAAGGCAAACAGGGTACATGTAAAAGTGACAAAAACACAAAGACGAGACATAGGCCTAAGACACAAAAATAAAAATCAGCAGTTACCGCACTGCAACGGTCAGTCGGCAAAAAGACCAACTGGGGTGCTTAAACCTGGTTTGTGGTGCGTTTCAACCTCGCACTTATCGAACAAGCAGTGTAAATAAAAATATCCCATCAACGTGAGACAACTAACAGTAAGCACCTGAGTTAAAACTGATAAAATGAACTAATATACATACAAAATAATTAGTAATATATTAAGTTATCAACATAGACATTACACTAAAATAACAGGAAACCCAACAGTTACTCCCTTAGAGCTGTCAGTCACAACAGGACCGACTGGGATGCTTTGACAGGTTCACAGAGCTCCAGCCTCGCACTTCCTGAAGGATCTCTCAAAGGCAAACACAGCAAAGACAATAAACATTTTATTACAAAAAAAAAAAAAAAAACAATCCAGGCGATGACGTAGGCTTGGATCATGTGACCTAAGTAATGACGTCATAAAAAGTGTTGAACGTAGAAACAATAATTTCCATTTTTATTCTAGTGAGGTGGGAAGTTTAACTGCAAGAAATACTTACTTGAATTAGTAAAACACTGACAATGCCAAATGATGATTGTAATGGGTTGTGTGGTAGAATGTTCATAGATGAAGGCCATCATAGGTAAAAATATTGATCAGAAGATTTTGTTCTATTGAGTTCATCTTATTCTAGTGCGTGTGTTGGGTTTTTCACAAGTAATTCGTTCTATTAATTAATTCCTTTTAGTGTGCATACTTTGATTCTGTAAGTAAGTTTAGAAAACGGAGACTTCTTTCTTTGATTTCCAGATCTCATCAAGGTTTGCCCGTTTCGATAATAGTATTTTAGTATATTGTATTTAGAAAGAAAATCATTGCATGAACGGTTCCTCTAAACCATGAAAATGATTATCGTGATTACGACAGAAAGAAAAAGAAATTATTTTTAATAATTGATATTTTTTTACAGTTATTGCAATTGTGAACTGACTTCTTAACTTCTACAAAGTTAGATCTACACATATTGTTTGCTTTTACTTTAAATATGCCGGATAAAAATATTAACCAACGAGCCTCATTTTTGTCAAAATCATAAGCAAAAGCCGAGGCTTTATATAACCGAAATATAGCATATTTCAATAGCGCTAACAAGAGTTGACCAAACTTAGTTTGTTGATTGATTGATTGAAAGAAAAACTTTATTCTACCACAATGAATACAGTCTCAGGCGGGTAGTTCCAGATCACTTTCTTGAACAGTCTCAAGTATACACGAATGAAGTATTTTATTTTCACGAAAATATTTTCGAAACTAAACAAAAAAAAACCCAATAAACTGTAGTTTCTATAGTAACATTTCTCTACTAATCCAGATCTTCTGACCTGGAGATCTAGAGATCGTTGTGAACAGTTATGTATTTAGGCAGTTCCGGATCCGGTAGGGATGTTCCAGACCACGTGATACGTGACGTTAGGATGAGGTCCTGTCCTATAAATTTTCATCTGTCACTTGTCCCTCAATTTTAGAATAAAAAATAACAAATAGTATGTCATTCTCGCTTGAAAATGTTCATTAGTCGTGAATGTCTGGCAAAGTGAGTGGTACCTCGAAAACAGAGATAATATTAATCTCGATACACAATTCATGGTTGAGGGTCATTCCGTCGGGGATAATAAATCTTAAACTGCTTCGTTTTACAAAAAAAAAATCTTTTTGTTTTGTCACCATTTCGTGTAAGTTGAGTTAAATATACACTAGTAATAAAGATTGTGGACACATACAAAGCAGTTTGTAACTCACCGTTTCATTTAAAGGTGGTATCCGACAGTTTGTTATAATGAATGTATGTAACAATATCTTACCATTGTTTGGAGGGAAGTTCGGATTAATATCTGCAAAGACTCAATACTTTTGTCTAAAAAGAGCAATTGGGAACATTACCTGCATTGTTAGAAAGTAGAAATTGTGAAATGAATCACTCTAAATTCTTTCCGAGCTATAAATAATCCCGATGGAAATTTCTACTTAAAATACATATCGACGTCAGCGCGGATTTAAAATGGTAACGTGACTCGGATAGGAAATACATCTTTGTAATTACAAATGAGGCGTTATGCTTTACTTTTTACATCGATGTAGGGAACCTATTAACAGCATTTCGCGGGATATTTTTAGGTAACATTAAGTCATTTGGTTGCCTGAGAAAAAGAAATGTGTTACATTTTCGGATACCGCCATTAAAGGTGGATTCTGACAGCTTAGGCCGTGTTTTAACTCATGCAAATAAATAAAGAAAAAAAAAGATTCCGCAAAAATACTGGTGCCCAACATATATGTTACATGTAAAGCAACTGCAGTCATTATAAAAATGTATTTCCTGTCCGAGCGAGCTGCTCATGTCGCTTTTTTAAACTAAAAAAACATCACGTGTCAATTTACTTTTGAGATAATTCTAAATGAACATCCGGGTAATCAGTTCTGACGTCGATATCTATTTCTGGCTGAAATCCCCATCATAAAGATTTATAGATTTGGAAATAATCGCGTTTTAAGCAATATATTTCACGATTAGATTAATGCTATAAACAACCTTTACTTAAACTTAGCTACAAATTCATGCAAGAATTATTAAAGAAGTCAAAAGGCTATGTGTAACATATTATTACATGTATTAGGCAAACTGTCGGACACCACCATTATGCTAAATGTATGCATTTACCTAGTTTTAGTATACTTGCGCCATCCGTATGCATGACGTCAACAAAGGTGGCATCTGTGGGATCAAGTCTGACTTCCGGATCTGTGTATTGGAAATAGGGATCTGCCGGATCCAGACCTGAAATGACATACAAACAAGCAAGTGTCCATGAATCACGTGAAAGAATGTTTTATAAACAAGGGAATATTTAAAGCAACTCATAATGAGCAACGCTAAAGTCAGTTAGTGATATTAACCCTATGTAAATCTTTTAATATTCAATTATTCGCGATGAATACACGCATATTCTCCATTTAAATTTTCTTAAAGTTTTAATCACAAAGAATATTTTCTGTGACATCGGCGGATACCTACGCTTGACAATTCCGTTTTACGAGGCTATATTCGTTGACCGTGGGTTTATTGGTAAAATTTTCTGAGTCTTATCGAACTGAATAGAACTAGAAATGGTCAATCCTGATACTGCTTACAAAATCCATACTCTTCAGCGTGGAGACTAGAAGTATAACAATTGCTGCGCCCAGTGCCTCAATCAAAAGAAACGAACTTTAAAACTGGACTGAAATCATCATCGGATTATGAAGGGACTAATGATATATCATTACCAGAAACGTCGAAAAGTGAACTACATGTAAATATCCCACGGGCGATGAATGGAGAATAACGGAATGGATCGGTTGTGGTTGTTCGACGATGATACTGTGAGGACAGTCTCTGTGTTATTTCTTTTCAATGTCGTCCATGGTTTACAGAATAAGAGTTTTTCTACACTACATCTAATGCTAAATTGCATCCGGAGACATAATAAAGAGAAAGTACTACTTTTTCAAAGCAATACCTGAAATTCGACCAAGGTTTGGAGTTCGGGCCCCGGCATAACCACAGATATGGGCTCCAAGACTGTGGCCAATCAGGTGAAAGTCTTCAGGATGTGCACCCTTCGTCTCCTGAAAATTATAACGAAAGTGAGACCGAACCAGTCCTAATGGCCAAAAAGAAGTGAATGTAGCGAAGGATAGAAAACATACGCCGACACAATTCGCGGTGACTCTTATGCAATGCATTTTATGGGGACGATAGTGTATCAGGCAATAACCGGAAAACGCAGCTGTTCTGTTGTTTTTGTTTCTTTTTCTGAGAATAGAACGGAGTACTCCGCTTTTAACAGTGTACATTTCGATGTTAAAGAGGTAGTAGGTATTAATTCAATTGCAGCTGTGTTAGCGAGGTCTTGTTTAAAGAAAGAAACCGAGTATGCCGATGTTAACAATGCAGCTTGTACATACATATTTAGCCGACAACAACGAAGAAGGCAAAGTAGCAGATAGCCTAGTTCCCATCGGAGTAAGCTATAGGTTAGACGCCACTAAATAAGTTTGTTCTATATTCTATAGTGAATCGCGAAAAGAAGGAAATAAATTGCACCAAGTTATGATGGACCCCCATAACCATATATATAGGTGAAACGAGCTATATATTGTCTATCAGAAAGATCCTGAAATAAGGCATTTTTTGCAACTTGTAAGAAGGTTCTGCTTCATAGAAAGCACATACAACCAAATTGCCAGTCGGTTAACCGCCAAATTTCAATGAAATATGTACTTCCTGTAAAAGTAGATCAGATTATTATTGTGCATAGGGGTTAAAGACATTTGCTTTCACATTTTAATCCTACATTGTTTCAGCTTCCTTATGACACCAAAATTGAGATTATCTTCAAAAAAGGAAATTTAATGCCAGAACATAGCAACAGACTGTTACTTAAGAGAAAAAGTCCAATGTTAAACATTCTACTTCCGGTCGGTATTTAGTGTAACCACCCCTTATACCATAATCGTAGCCAACACTCTAAACCTGCTGAGCAGGAATTATAAATGCTTTGGCAAACTGTGCACCAAGTTTATTCAGTTCCTGATGGAAACTGATTGGTTAGGGCTTGCGTTATTTGATACTGACTTTCTAGAAATGTCTTTTTCGTCTTATTTCGACCTTGGTGCAATGTCGTACAATATCATATAATACATGTGCATGTAGTTTGTTAACAAATATTCAACAGTTTAAAATGCTTGTTGATAACTGTTGCGGGAAAAGAGAGTTAGTTGTACTGACCCCAAGTACCCGTATGAGTTTTGCTAGTTCCGCCCCGACCACCCTGGTGTTGGCTGTAGCCTGGGTGTAGGGCACACCGGATCCGCCACCCCAGTCCAACAGGATCACATTGTAGTCGCCGTGCTTCAGCAGCTCATTCTTCATTTGCTGAATAACAAAATACACTGGTAAGTGAAATATACACCTCTTCTTTTTCTTCTTTATCTCCTTCTAGTAGTAGTAGTAGTAGTAGTAGTGGAAGTAGTAGTAGAAGTAGTAGTGGTAGTAGTAGTCGTGGTAGTAGTCGTAGTAGTAGTAGTAGTGGTAGTAGAAGTAGTAGTGGTAGTAGTAGTAGTAGTTGTAATTAAAGTAGTAGTAGCAGCAGTAAAAGTAGTAGTTGTAGTGGCAGTAGTAGTAGTAGCAGTAAAAGTAGTAGTAGTAGCAGTAGTAGTAGAAGCAGGAAAAGTAGTAGTAGTAGTAGCAGTTGTGGTGTAGTAGTGGTAATAAAAGTAGTTAAAGTAGAATTGGTAGTAGTAGTAGTAGTAGTAGTAGTAGTAGTAGTAGTAGTAGTAGTAGTAGTAGTAGTAGTAGTAGTAGTAGTAAAAGTAGTAGTAGAAGTAGTAGTAGTAGTAGTAGTAGTAATAGTAGTAGTAGTAATAGTAGTAGTAGTAAAAGTAGTAGTAATAGTAGTAGCTTTAAAAGTAGTAGTAGTAGTAGTAGTAGTAGTAGTAGTAGTAGTAGTAGTAGTAGTAGTAGTACTAATAGTAGTAGTAGTAGTAGTAGTAGTAGCAGCAGTAAAAGTAGTAGAAGCAGTTATAATTGTAATAGCAATAAAAGTAGTAGTAGTAGTAGTAGTAGTAGTAGTAGTAGTAGTAGTAGTAGTAGCAGCAGTAGTAGTAGTAGAAGTAGTAGTAGTAGTAGTAGTAGTAGTAGTAGTAGTAGTAGTAGTAGTAGTAGTAGTAGCTATAGCGGTCTAGTAGCGGTAGTAGTCGACGTAACAGTAGCAGCGACAGTAGAAGCAGCAGCGGTAGCTGTGGTAGTGTGGTTGATATTGTTGTGGTTTATTCCAAATTCTGATGAGAAAGTTATCATAGGAATATGCCAGTTTCGCCTATAGTATCGTATCAACAAGAAATAATGAGATCCTCGGATACTGTTTATGCGTCTTTGCAGGTTTAAGAATAAGCAAGCTGCCTGAAAGTTGATATCCGAAAATTTGGACAATTTTTTTTCTCAAATAACCAAAGAAGTCATTGTTACTTAAAAAGGTCGTGCAACATGCTGTTCATTGAAGTCCTAGATTTTTGTAACCAGTTCAGCTATTAATGCTCATTCGTCATTGCAAACAGGTATTTCCGATCTGAGTCACTCTGCAGACTTAGCTATTTTTAAACTCAGAAAACCACGACCAAATTCTCCAAAAGCATTGGTAAGATATATTGTTACATGTATCTGATATAGTCAAACTGTCGGATACAACATCGAACACAAACTCCGCACAGGGTTTACGACATCGCTACGCTCGCTTTACTGAAAGGGGAGATCACTGCGTTGGAGATTGCATCGAACAATACACCGTTTCAGTTATTATCGGTTTTCAATTACCTCCCCCTTGGTGACGTCATACGAAGATTGTTACTCAAGAGCCGGCTTAAAACGCGTCAAACGTAAACATCATTGAAAGAGAAAAATACAGCGAATGTATGGGTATTTTTGATTTCTTTATGAAGTGTTGTTGTATTTGCAAAGAAAGTGCGTGTTTATTTTTATTGTATCTCCATAAATTGTGCGTAAATTTTGATAGTCATGAGTTTTCGCGATAAATAAAAAAGTGAAAATCTGCTTAATGATTTTCCTTGGAACTAAGTATAAACGGTTAAATATAGTAATTTGGTGGAAAATAGTGATTGTTTTAACTTAGTGAGATAGTGGAACAAATAACACATAGAAATAATAGATTCTCTATATTTTAAAGGTGAAAAATAAAATGGTACCAATTTCGTTGTGACACCATTTCATTCTCGTCACTTTTACAACCTATGACGTATTCCCATGTGATAGCCATCTGAACGGTTAGAACATAAGTTAATTAAATTGTAAAAATATTATTATGGACATTCGTCATAGAACGCTCATATGTAAGACTTCGAATTAAGAGGTATTGTCAAAACCATCTTACGGCCATCCAGTCGACAAAGCCATTCTCCAGGAACCCGTGACTTATGACTTTGGTAGGTTTGCTGGCATCGAACGTGGATGATTTCAGGCCGGCCACATTATTGGCAACGAGAAAGTGTACAGCAGAATCCGACTGCAAAGCACGGGTGTGTAAGATGAATCGGGCGTTGATTTTCTGAGGGGACTGGGGAGTGATGCTAATGGGACGGTACAAGCTGGTGAAGTGACCGCTGGTACTGAAGCAGCCAAGGTCACCGTAACATATCGAGGATCCTGCAAAAGAAGACGTCCAAGAGAATGAAAGTTTGCGTAATGTTAGAAGACGAGTTTCATTTTATTCTTAAATGCAACTTGTATGATATAATCGGAAAACAGTACATTTGGCACAACTATGACAACCTTTATAGAATTGCTACAATCAGAAAACGAAAACATCTTGAAGAAATTGACCCATTACTGTTGTAAAGCTTTTGAACTCAGAAAGGAGCTGGTATAAGAGGATTTTTTTCCACCTTATTGACTGACATAAGCACCGACTTAAAGGTAGTATGGTGATGCCGATTATTGATGTCCTACATCTATGTGAAAATTGAAGCATAACACATCACTCGTCATTACAAACAGATATTTCCTATCTAAGCCACGCTGGATAACTCTGACATCGATGTCTATTTTAACAGAAATCACAATCATGCTTAGTTACAATTTTAGAAATAATAGACATGCAGAGTCATTTATTTCACGATTTCTACTGTCTTACAATTTAGACATTCTTCAAAATCGTCTTGGGTTTGACTTTTTGCACAAATTATGCACCAATCCCCCAGTCCAGGTTTACGTGTATTTGATGAAGACAAAATGTCTGATACCACCTTTAAATTAAAATTTGTTAATTCTCAATCATCATTTATTAATATTGATTGTGATTATTAATAAGATGTAAATATATACAAAATTGAGGTGTTAATTATAATTCATTTGTAACTATATAGCAGCAATCTACTATTTAATCTGTGAATCCCCTACTTCTTATCCGCTTGGTTAGTATTGACATTATTGACACAGTATGTTTTCCTGTATATTGCCTTTAGAATATTAGTAATAGTGAGGATAGTAAAATAACAATAATAGCAATAGTGTTTTTGGTGTTTTTATTATTATTACTCATTTTTTCTATATGTGTCATTATTACAGTGTGAAACCTATATACCTTGAGTTATATGATACAAGTCTAAAACGGATCATGCTATATTATTGTTGCATGAGTTGTCAACAGCATGTCATTGACGAGTCATACACTTATTTGTTGTTATGTGGTACATATGGTCATGCTGCCTAGATAGATAGATAGATTTATTCTGCATTCAATCATTAGACATTAAAATACAATATAACAACATATAAAACATATCTAGAAATTAAGACAAAAAACCTTATAGTCATTAAGATAGGTTTCAATATCAGTGATAACTACCTTTAAATACCATTAGCTACATTAAAAAGTAATAAAACACATTTGTAAAACTATTAAGAGTGGTACTGAATTCCCAAGCCAGTCTAACTACAAATATGTTCATGGTTTGCCTACTCTTTATAAAAAAATCAGTCTGTTATTGGTGCATTTGTAATGACTAGAAATGTCATGCATGGATAGCCCATGAAAGTCAAGATGACTTATTTCCAATGGGGTCCAGGACATAATAAATACAACAACATGAATAAAACAGACAAGACAAATGAAATGAAATGAAGGGCAACATATGGAATAAACATACACACACACACGCACGCACGCACGCACGCACACATGTATATTAACAATGCAACAGTAACATCACTCTCTTGCACATCGTTTCCTTTCCATTGACCTCTGTAATTGGCTGCGAAAGTATCATATGATTGTGTGTTTACATCTGCGGGGTTAACTAATCTGTGTAATTAGGCATCAAAATAATTCTGATAATAATAAATTACATTTATTTTTCGCTCCTTGATTATTTAATATATTTATATATATTTTTGGTCCTTAAAATCAAATTCTGTGTTGGTTAAATATCGTTTGACAATTTTGACAAGATTATTGTCATTAAGTCCATAGCAGAGGCGTTTTAGTGTTGTACGAACGACAACTCTGCTTGGAAATTGCAATGACATAAGGTACTTTTTTGTTGCTGTTTTTGCTAATTCATGCACAGGTAAAATAAATATATCAATAACGACTGAGCAGCCAGTGTTGTGGAAGTTGATCTTATATATGCCAGCTGATCTGTATCTACGCCATTAACTTCAATATGTCCATTTTTGCTTATGCAGGCTATGTGTTTGAAATAATACCACTGCATTATTTTTCTATGTCAGTACATGTGCTGTCGTAACGGGTGTTAAGCACTTCATTGTTTTCCTATGTCAATACTTGTGCTGTCATAACAGATGTTAAGCACTTCATTGTTTTTCTATGTCAATACTTGTGCTGTCATAACAGATGTTAAGCACTTCATTGTTTGTCTATGTCAACACTTGTGCTGTTACAACAGATGTTAAGCACTTCACTGTTTTTCTATGTCAATACTTGTGCTGTTATAACAGATGTTTAGCACTTCATTGTTTTTCTGTGTCAATACCTGTGCTGATATAACAGATGTTTAGCACTTCATTGTTTTTCTATGTCAGTACTTGTGCTGTCATAACAGATGTTTAGCACTTCATTGTTTGTCTATGTCAGTTCTTGTGCTGTCATAACAGATGTTTAGCACTTTATTGTTTTTCTATGTCAGTTCTTGTGCTGTCATAACTGATGTTAAGCACTTCATTGTTTTTTCTATGTCAGTACTTGTGCTGTCATAACAGATGTTAAGCACTTCATTGTTTGTCTATGTCAACACTTGTGCTGTTATAACAGATGTTAAGCACTTCACTGTTTTTCTATGTCAATACTTGTGCTGTTATAACAGATGTTTAGCACTTCATTGTTTTTCTGTGTCAATACCTGTGCTGATATAACAGATGTTTAGCACTTCATTGTTTTTGTATGTCAGTACTTGTGCTGTCATAACAGATGTTTAGCACTTCATTGTTTGTCTATGTCAGTTCTTGTGCTGTCATAACAGATGATTAGCATTTCATTGTTTTTCTATGTCAGTTCTTGTGCTGTCATAACTGATGTTAAGCACTTCATTGTTTTTTCTATGTCAGTACTTGTGCTGTCATAACAGATGTTAAGCACTTCATTGTTTGTCTATGTCAACACTTGTGCTGTTATAACAGATGTTAAGCACTTCACTGTTTTTCTATGTCAATACTTGTGCTGTTATAACAGATGTTTAGCACTTCATTGTTTTTCTGTGTCAATACCTGTGCTGATATAACAGATGTTTAGCACTTCATTGTTTTTGTATGTCAGTACTTGTGCTGTCATAACAGATGTTTAGCACTTCATTGTTTGTCTATGTCAGTTCTTGTGCTGTCATAACAGATGATTAGCATTTCATTGTTTTTCTATGTCAGTTCTTGTGCTGTCATAACAGATGTTTAGCATTTCATTGTTTTTCTATGTCAGTTCTTGTGCTGTCATAACAGATGTTTAGCACTTCATTGTTTTTCTATGTCAGTACTTGTGCTGTCATTACAGATGTTTAGCACTTCATTGTTTTTCTATGTCAGTTCTTGTGCTGTCATAACAGATGTTTAGCATTTCATTGTTTTTCTATGTCAGTACTTGTGCTGTCATAACAGATGTTTAGCACTTCATTGTTTGTCTATGTCAGTTCTTGTGCTGTCATAACAGATGTTTAGCATTTCATTGTTTTTCTATGTCAGTTCTTGTGCTGTCATAACAGATGTTAAGCATTTCATTGTTTTTCTATGTCAGTTCTTGTGCTGTTATAACAGATGTTTAGCATTTCATTGTTTTTCTATGTCAGTTCTTGTGCTGTCATAACAGATGTTTAGCATTTCATTGTTTTTCTATGTCAGTTCTTGTGCTGTCATAACAGATGTTTAGCTCTTCATTGTTTTTCTATGTCAGTACTTGTGCTGTCATAACAGATGTTTAGCTCTTCATTGTTTTTCTATGTCAGTTCTTGTGCTGTCATAACAGATGTTTAGCATTTCATTGTTTTTCTATGTGAGTTCTTGTGCTGTTATAACAGATGTTTAGCATTTCATTGTTTTTCTATGTCAGTTCTTGTGCTGTCATAACAGATGTTTAGCATTTCATTGTTTTTCTATGTCAGTTCTTGTGCTGTCATAACAGATGTTTAGCTCTTCATTGTTTTTCTATGTCAGTTCTTGTGCTGTCATAACAGATGTTTAGCATTTCATTGTTTTTCTATGTCAGTTCTTGTGCTGTCATAACAGATGTTTAGCTCTTCATTGTTTTTCTATGTCAGTACTTGTGCTGTCATAACAGATGTTTAGCACTTCATTCATTTCCTATGTCAGTACTTGTGCTGTCATAACAGATGTTTAGCATTTCATTGTTTTTCTATGTCAGTACTTGTGCTGTCATAACAGATGTTCAGCACTTCATTCATTTTCTATGTCAGTACTTGTGCCGTCATAACACATATTAGCACTTCATTGTTTTTCTATGTCAATACTTGTGCCGTCATAATAGATGTTTTAGTGTTTTGGATAACAAAACTTATTAACACCGAAAAACCAGAGACCAGTAGTTTTCAGTATTGTGCACAGCCCCAAATCGACGAACGATCCGTTATTGTCAGGTCAAATTTTGTCTGATACTACTTTTACAAGATATACTAGTGCGTACACCAAATACATGTACGATTATTTCATAGAGCAGAACAGACCAGATGGCGGAACTTTATGTATGACGTAAATTACAATATATTATCAAGATACAAACAAATAGTAGAAGAAACAATTTCAAACATGATTGTGGTGGAAAAAGTTCTACGAACAAGTCTGAGATATGTGCAATAACAAAACGTAGTAAAGAAAGGAAAACATTCTTATTTTTTCACACACGCGCTCACGCACACAGTCGTCCCATAAATAAGTCACACATGATTCACGAACCCAACGGATGAAAGTTATAAAAGCTTATTGAATTCCCCCAGAGGGTCGTTCGAAATATTCGGCAAACATAATAATACCAACAGTACACAACATAACGAGTGTGGACACCATAGTTCATAAATTCATATACGTGATGCTTTATGTGGAACGTCATTTATCAAGAATACTGAGTTTTGCATTTAGTGTCGCTATCAGTTAATTTAACAAAGTTAAGGCTGTGGATGTTCATCGGTGAAGATCCCTTATCTTGGCAGCCATCTTTGATGGCAACTTCAAGGGATTTTCAGATGAATTAAAATTCATATTTTTAGAATACAATATTTTAAAAACAGATAAATGAACAAAGAATGAATACACAGAAGTAAATACAATTATTGGCTCATCTTTAAACTAAATGAACAGTGTATCTTTGTTGGTTGTTTTTTCAACCTTTTAAACTATCAAAATATAGTTTTGAGAATTAATATACTTCATTAAAGCTGTCCAATTTGATATAAAATTCAGTGAAATAGACTGAGAATAACAACACAGTGGTGAGTTTAATACAGCACATATTTCCGGATTTCGGCCTGGATTAGCTTCTGCCTTCAAAAATGGCTGCCTTAAACTGTCTTATCAGTGCCTATGACGTCACATTGAAACTATCTGTAGGGTCTAATTAAGGATGGTGAATGGTCTCGAGCTGTATAATGCACTTTAAACGGCTATAATGTACCGTAGACAGATTTAGGACTGGATAGACAATATTTTCTGTCATTTAAACTTAATTCGGGAAAGTTATAATATAATCATTACATAACATTGAGACGGAAGGGTATCCTGGATACGAACTTGTTTTAGCTTAACATTTGTATTTGTTTCAAAATATTAGATATTTTATATATTAAATAATTGAGGTGCATACATAATCACATAGCTATTGCATTCAAGACGAAATCGGGCAACTACTCGTATAAGTCAGTACATGAACAAGAACAAGTGAATAATATCCTTACTCTTCGCCCTGTCCTCGTGCGTTTCCGGGATGGTGTTGGCACAAATGATCGCCACACAGACGCACGAACAGATCAGCAGCAGCAGACGTGCCATCGCGCCTTCGGCAGATTGTCGTATGTAATAGATTTAGATACACCACGACAGCACCAGACAACCTCTGGCCCTCGTTATCTTCCCGCCTTATCTAATGTGTCCCGAACAGAGACCAAGATGCGTGTGTTGTGTTGCTTTAATACAATTGAACCAACTGGGACATGCCCGTACATGTGGTTTAAGGAGAAGTGAGCTTTAATAATTTTGTTGGGCAATTAAGTTCGCATTAAAACCCATAATTTAAAACAATGCCAATATATAGCAGTTGAATTTTCAGATCGAATGTTCGAATAACCTCTGCAATCTAAATAAGCAGCAAACTTAAGTAAATCTAAAACTGTTCTGCGTGAATTAAATATTTCTTAAACACTTTTTGAGAAACCCATCCCCTAAACCAGTCTCCCATTTGTCCATAGACTCTTATTTCCTTCTTGCTTATGTCTTTAACACGCCTATCTATTGGATTCCGGCTATAATGTAAACTTGGTGGGATCATGTTGCTGACCCCTGACAGTGGTAAACATTGACAGTTAACACTTCTATTGTCTTAACAAATTGCTACAAACTTTCGCCCAACATATATCTCCCCCCTGGTCTGTAAATCGGCAACATTTGAGCACCTCCTGCTGCGAATCTGTCCTGTTCGGAACCATACAGGCCGCGTGAGGTGACGGGCTTATCACGTTCTAGGGTTACTGGTCTGAATCGTTCTCTTTCTCGAATAACAGACTAACGATACCAATTTGTTACTTATTCACAACTTTGTGAACCTTTACGTCGACATTTTAACCCCCTGTTAAGTACGTCTGTTGCTCCGCCTGTGCTATCGGAAGTCTGAAAATACTAAGTCACATTTTTGTTCGATGGTCTTTTTTTTGGATGATATTTTAAAGTGTTAAAACATCTAAACTTTGTGAAATTGCATTAAGAATGAAGTCCATTAAAAAGGCCATGAGACGCGAAAAGAGTCGAGATGCACTTTACATTTGTTTTTGTTTTGTTTTGCGATATATCACTTCGACCAATTATTATCATTCTAGCGACGTCCAGCTATTTTTGATAAGGAAAACCCCATACAAATGTCTGGGTAGAACCACCGGCGCATCGCAGGTCAGCTGGAAGACTTTCCCATATTAAGTCTTTCGCCCGGAATGGGACTCGAACCCACGCGGTGAGAGGCTAAGCCGTAAGAGGAGTAACAAGCCGGAGACTTAACCACTACGCCACGGGCGCCGATCCCCATCCCTCCCCTCGCACTTTACATAAAGAAGTAGTCGTACTGTCAGAAAAATAAGCCTCAACAACTGTCTATAAAAATAAAAAAAAAGTATCAATACAGTTGTTGCTAAGTTGTGTTTACTTTTCAATAAAGAGATAAAGAAATAAAAAGAGACTGAATCCATTTCTCACAGTGGTCAGGGTGGGTGGGGCACCCGTGGACTGGTGGGCGTAGCCGCCCATTTCACTCCTCTGGTTCCATGGACCCTCAACGCGTGAGTTCGAGCACCGGTCGAGGCGAGGACTTTTCATGTGGCGAGGTCTTCAAGCTGACATGCGATGCGCCGGTGGTTCTACCCAGACAGACCCAGACAGGGCTTTCATCCACAAGTAATACTTGGACTTCGATACAGTGACCATTATTTTATCGCAAGAAAAACAAACAAAAACAGAGAACAGCAACATTCTCTATTATTTCAGATTGTGTGTTAACTAAAACATGATCATTTACCACTAATAATGTGTCAAATAATGTATGATACTGGGAGAGCAAAGTCAAAACATCTCTAGGTGTCTTCGACGAAGGAATCTGGCAGAAACTTGCTTTGAATTTGGAAATGGTAAAAGACACAACACGTTGTTTACGTGAAAATAGTATCACATTAGTATTTAAGACTGTTTACAAACTTGTCACATTTGATCAATATGATCACGATATATATTTTCCTGATTTGTCTCAAGTTACAAAAAATGACCACACTATTGCTGTCGGCTCTATTGTTAAACAAACGATCATAGAGATAGGACTCTGAGGAGGTCTCACTGTGCCTTGTCTCTCTGGGAGAAAGTAACACATAATGCCATGAGTTTTGTATTTCGTGAATGACGCCTTTAAAGGTGGTATTCTTTTATTTTGTGCTATTTCCTCTTCCAAACAACTCTCAAACAAATAAGTGCTGCCTGATAAGATCCTGCAAAATTTTTTATTGGTGTACTACATCCATGTAAACAAAGAAGAAAACACCCCGCTCATCACGAGGCAGGTGTATTTCTGATCTGAGTCACGCTGCCCAGTTATTATTATTAAACAACTACAAAAAAATAACAAACACGTGACCACTTTCTTTTTCAGATCACGTTTTATCATCATCTAGGCAATCCGCCCTTGACGTCGATGTCTATTCTCCAACGTGCTTATTTATCGAAGTTTGAGTTTTGCAGAAATTATGTCTCAAATACCCCCAAAAATGGTGAAGTAATCTTTACGTGTATTTGATATAGGAAAACTGTCGGATACCACCTTTGATCAATAATGACCTCTTCTAAAAGGTTAAGTAGATATTCTTAACCGCTCCAATTGTAAAATAGCCTATATCATTCCTATTTTGGCGTTGATCAAATATTTTATAAACTATTATGATACTAGCAATTAAATAAGTTGGGTTAAAAAGACGTTTTATGGTCTTATATGCAAATTGCATCAACCATCATGGCGATTTCGAACAAGAATCGGTATTTTTTTGCAGTAAGCAAGACTGTTGTTGTTTTGGGACTATTGAATGTATACTAAGAGTAATATGACTTCCAGATGATCAGAGTTCAAAACTTTGCTTATTTATTATTCTTTAAAATGTGGAACAGCATCTTAAACTGGCATCATTTTATATAAAAAAAAATTGACAAGCAATTGATTGAAAACACTTTTCAATATAGTCTGTGTTTGTTTACGGGTATATTAACACTATAAAAGTTAGCAAAATGGAACGCCGATTAGTCAAGGAACGTTAAATATTCTCAGTTAAAATTATTATCTAGAGCAATGAAACAAAATCCTGTCGACTTTTTCAATATATACAAATTTGATACTTGTTTATAGTTTACTAAAATAAGCAGCAAGTAAATTTCCACAAATTTAAGCCTAACCAAGGTGCTATTAGTGCGGGTTCTACGACTTCGGCCCGCTATTGTTTCGTACCTACAAGAATCGGACCCCTGGCGAGTGTCAGATATCAGCATACAACGATCACACCACGCCTTGATTTCTCGAAGGGGGTGAAAGTAAGAGAAAGCTAATCTCTTGGAATGTTGCTGGTCAGTGAACCTAGCCAGACCTAATACATTAAAAGTAATAAACACAAGTGCTCAAAGTGTTACATTTGTTATATTTCATTCATGAGGTGTTTATTGGAATATATGTTTTTGTTTTGACTCGCAGTGGTTGGTGAATAACTGGGGGGGCAAATACCCCCAGTTTGTCACCATAGGAGACTATGCCATCTCATCTCTGACGTCATAGGCGCCGGATTGGTTTAGACACTAACGCGCATTTCTAGTAAACTTCTATCTATCTATAGCTGGTTTATTTAAGGGTCAGCACATACATTCGTATTTTATCGTGACCCCGTCATACTGCCCTAGTATGACTTAAAGATGGTTTGACCAATGTGCCTAAAGGTGGGCTCCTATCAGGTATCCAATTTCGGTTACCTACTTATATAGCTAATAAGCTTATAAAGGTTGGGTGTTTTCGTAGTTTTGTCCTATTTTAAGGTGAGTGATTGAGTTTGTGAATTTCACTGCCTAACTTATTGCCCTAATCTCACCTTATGGTTATATAGCATAGGACCCTTTTTTCACCCCTAATGTGGGGTGTCCATTTCTGTTGGTTTTTGTTATTATAAGGATTGGTTACTAGGTTGACATCTTCCAACTTTTTGAAACGAAATTGTCATTGGAAGGGGTCTTCCTATATCCATTTCCTTTTTTTGTCATTGACTATGGGTGGGGTAAAGTTTTAATTGATTAAGGGTCCTTTGCTTGTTTAACCGAGTTATCATGTCTGGACGACCGAGGCCCGACCGCCCCTTAACCATTCACCTTATTGTACATGTATGTACATACAAGGAGAAAGTCCTCGGCTATGGCAGGAAAGAGAGTAAAACGTTCATGTTTACTTAGGGAGATTTTTTGTATATTATGAACGCTTTACTCTATGCTGTAAAAAAAATACATGGGTTAGTTAATACAGTAATATAGTTAATGTATTTACATTCAGTGGGGATTTTTTTATTTTTTTATTATTTTTTTTTTTCCACTGATAATGTTAGTGCAGTAACAAGGTTGTGCAGGGGAGGGGGCGGTGCAGTTTGTTTATTTTATTTACATTTATTACTACCTGGTTTCCCCTACTTCTTACTGTCGGTGTGAATGCGCCTCCGCCCTTGAGGGGGGAATACCGACTCTTGGTTTTGGTTCACTTAAGCGGGTGCTTTTGTTTTTACGGGGCCCTTAAGGGGCCACCGTTTATTCAGCGACCCTTATACTAGTTCTATGCGGTCCAGTGGGTATTTTTCCTTTTTGTTCGGTGGGTTCATTGGGTGCCTTTGTTTTTACGGGGTCTTTAGGAGTCCGCCGTTTATTCAGCTACCCTCCACCTACTGTTTCAATTGTTGAGTTTTTACCTTAACCGTCCTGTTTGTTCGGTGGGTTCATTGGGTGCCTTTGTTTTTACGGGGTCTTTAGGAGTCCACCGTTTATTCAGCTACCCTCCACCTACTGGTTGTTAAAGCCTACAGTTTATGTCTAGATGTCGTTGATGTAGTCGATTTCCTCCAAATAATTAAACAATGCTCTTTTAATTCTGTCTGCTATCGAATTAGGTGGGAATAGTAACGTATTGGTGTCAATGTTTGTAAGTCCTAATTCTACGAGCATTGTTTTTTCTAATCGTATACGTGCTGTGGTGTGTTGCCTGCACATAAATATGATGTGATGGAAAGATTCTGTTTGGTTACAGTGCGGGCAGTTTCTAGGTTTGTATTTATTCTCAGCTCCAAGATAGCTGGCTCCTAGTCTTAACCTAGTGTAGATTTTGTCATGGTAATTATTGTTAAGGTGTATCTTTATGTTTGTGTTTCTGTTACCATATGAATAGTTGTGTGATCGTTTGTATTCATTAAACCTTTTTTCTGCTTTAAGTGTGTAGTGGTTCTTTATCGAGCTGTAGGCTTCTTTTACGCTAATACCCAGCTTTGTGGGCATTCCAGTCGTTGAGGCCTCCTTCGCTAGTTGGTCGGCGGCCTCATTGCCTGTTATTCCCACATGGCTAGGTATCCATTTTAAAGTTACATTTGTATTATTTCGTTGCTTTATTATTGTATTTGTCCTGTAAATATCTCTAATTATGTCGGGTCTGTTTTTGTTATCTACTGACTGTATTGCTTGTAAAGCACTGAGCGAATCTGTGTACAGGTCTATGTATTGGTTACTTAGTTGACTGATATTTACCCATGAAAGTGCCACTTTAATGGCAAAAAGTTCACAGGTAAATATGGAATGTCTTCCATCTAACTTGATTTTTGATTGTTTAATTGGTCTGTTATCATAGTAGATACTTATTCCTGCACCTGTTGTATTTTTAATTGGGTCTTTACTGCCGTCAGTATATATGCATATGTTAGCTGATGATGATTGGATAAAGTTTTCTGCGATCGTTCTGATTGTAGTAGGGTCGTCTTTTTTGCTGATTGTCTTAGCCAGATTTGTGTCTATATTGATGGGGGTTATACCCACCAGATTAGAGTTGACCGGGGGTGATAATTGGTCTACAGACAGTCCTATTTCTTCTAATAAGGTATGTATTTTTTGTGTATATGGTTTGTTGACCCTTTTTAACCATGCTCCTATGCGTGGGTACGTTTCTTTATTCGTTGACAGTGTATTCCCTAGTCTGCTTGCACGTACCCAATATTTTAAGCTACATATGTTTATTTGGTCAACTATTGAGAATTCTCCAATCTCTGCATGTATTGCTTCTGTGCGGGCATAGTTAGGGGCGCCTAATATGACTTTGATAACTTTGTTTTGGAGAATTTGTAATTTATCGAGATGTGATTTATGTGCGGAGCCAAACGCTACCATTCCATATTGTATTTTAGATTTAATTAATGCTCTATACAGTGTAGCTAGGCATTTCTTGTTTGCCCCCCAGTTCTTACCTTTTATGGATCGTATCACGTTGATGTCTTTCTCACATTTTCCAATTAATGTGTTGATGTGATCCTTCCACGTTAGGTGTTTGTCAAAGATAAGTCCCAGGAAGGTTATATTGTCACTGTATTCGAGTGTTTTGTTGCATAATGTCAGTTTCTGCATATCCTCTACTATAGAATTCCCATGCCTAAATATTATAGTCTGGGTTTTGTTTGGGTTAATTAAGAAACCAAAGTTAAGAGCCCATTTTTCTATATCAAACAGTGCTTTTTGTATTTTTTGTACCCCTTGTTTTGGATTGTTACTTGTCACCCAGACAGCGCTGTCATCTACGAATTGTGATATTTTAATTGTACTAGTTGATTTAAGGTATTTATTTTTCCTGTTGTGCTTGGTGATTATATCATTTAGTGAATTCATGAAAAGAGTGAACAAGATTGGCGATAATACACTGCCTTGTGGGCATCCATTTTCAGTGATATGGGTGGAAGATGATTTGCCTTCATATCTTACTTTAATTTTTCGTGTTTGTAGGAAAGCCGAAAGCCATTTTAACATATTTCCTTTAATTCCGTATTTCATTAAAGTGCCTATTGCTCCTTCGGCCCACATTTTATCGAAAGCAGCTGTTAGATCCAAAAAAACTGCTGTGACAAATTTACGTTTCGCTTGTGCTATTTTTACATCAGATTCTAGCCTTACTAGGTTGTCGTTACAGGAGTGATTTGACCTACATCCCGATTGGTTTTCGGATAGGATGTTATTTGACTCCAAATATGAACATAGCCTATGTTTTATCATTTTTTGCATTAGTTTTGTAAACGTGGAGGTGAGTGATATTGGTCTGTATGACCCTGGATCGTTAGTCGGTTTATTGGGCTTGAGTAGAGGTATTATTGTCGCTTCCGACCATGAGTCTGGTATTATTCCCTGAGTCCATGAATTATTGAACATTTCAAGAATACTTTCTTTAGCTTGTGTTGGCAATTGTTTTAATATTTCATAGTGGATTCCATCATCCCCTGGTGCTCCACTTTTACATGTGCCTAACGCTACATTAAGTTCTATAAGAGAGAAAGGTTTATTGTAGTCAATCTCCGTGTGATTTGTTTCATTTTTGATTAAATTGTTAACCTTGTTGGAGATTGATTCCTTCTTTTTAATGAAGTCGGGGGTGTAGCCATTGTTGCAAGTGTAAACTTACACTTATTAAATTAAAGTAGAAAAATACCAAGTTCAACCTCATGTTATTCCATCAGGTTATAATTGTTTATCTGCATTCATAACGAAGCCATGCATCTGCATTTACGTAGGTACTTAATTTGGTATGGGATGTAATTTTGTTTAATCTAATTCTTAATATTCCTAGCCACAACAGTAACAATAAGAGATATTAGTGGATAGTCTCCCCTGAAAAATGTTACATGCAAGTATGTCCTTTTATTTGGTTTACTCGGTTTTTACGCTTGTACTCTTTGGAGTGTCTGTTGGGTGTTGTTCATTTCTTGTGATACCCAGGTTAACCACTATCTACAAACACTTCCATTTTGCTGTTTCAATAAAATATCTTTTATATTCTTTCAATATATTAAAGGCTCATATTTACGCAGAAGTTGGAAATTTCACTTTTTGATATTGCACTATCTACAAATAAACAGGCGATTAAGTCCAAGAAATCCAACTAAAAGGACCTCGAATATTTTATAACAAGGGAGACAATTTTCATTGCGACACTGATCCCCATTAACCTCTCACTTCTCTATATTGCCCTAGCTTTAGTCCAACTGCATGATAGCAGCCGGACGACACCTGTGAACATCATAAGTTAATAAGTACATATAAATGTAAAAATTATGCCGGTCGCAATGTATAGTCAACTACACACAACAAACATCTTTCAATGTTCAGTGCCTAGGTCAAGGGTGTTCTGGACGAAATCTTGAAATGGAATTGTCAAAAAAAGCGATTTTTTTTGTTGTCTTTTTTATTTCTTTCCATGCCATAATAACGGCTGCTAAGATTTGAATTAGTTTAAGTATTATCTTTAAACTACTGATGTTAAACTGCTCGTCCAATATGTTGTGTGTGTTGTTTTTGTTTGTTTTTTTTCATTCTAGGCACTTGTCCAAATATATTCCTGTATTTGACACTTCAGTTTAAAATAACCCATAACTATTTTTAGTGTAGCTTTCCACACTCTCTCGTCTGAGATATAATAGGAATCTATTTAGTCTCTTATTTTCGAAAAGCATCAACAACACACCAGTTCAAACATCTAAATATAGCAAAACAATATGCATCATATGTCATCTCATCTCTGACGTCATAGGCGCCGGATTAGTTTGGACACTAACGCCGATATAGTTACATATACATCTGCTGACTTTCTGATCGCACAAATTCTAGCAATTTGGCTGAAATTTCTGGTCGGCGAAGTATTGGCTGATGTCTCCTTAGTTTACACAAAACATGTAAAATTTTGACATATAAAGGCATGTCTTTACAATAAAGACGCGAAATAAATAGCATCCCACATATAATATAATCTTCATATAGAATTATAATAGTATGTATCAATCGTAAAACTTCGGGTATTTCCGTATGGTTCGTAAAATACACCTCGTACATAGCTCTAGAATACACCAAAGTGCGTCGCCTGAGTTATGAAACAGTGTCCGTTCGCGAGAAAGTAACAAATTATATATATATCATTTAGTTGAGTATATCTTGCAATAACAACGATTTTTTTTATCAATACAATCTATATGATTTACGGAAAATTGAAAAGTCAACATTAAATACCCAGTATTAAAACTAAGACACACAAAGTAGATCCAAGATGGCGCCTTATTATGTCAGAGGTCTCTTGCATAGCATAAAGGCCGAGGTGATCAGATTGTAGTATGTATGTGACATTTTGAACCAAACGTCACCTCAGCTCTATCCGTGCAGTAGTGCGTTCAGGCTCTCTCCAATGAAAATGTTTAAATGCGTGTTTTCATTTTAGTTTTTCAATCTTGATGTAAAATTTAATCGTGTCGTATGGAGCGTTTTATGTGTACTTTGTTGTTAAAATGTACTTTATCGAAACAAATAGGATTGCTAAATCTATTATTAAACAGGTGATGAACGGTTGGTATTTTGTCATAACATGTTGCCCAATTTTTAAAAACTCAGATAAGATCACAAAAAAGCACAATCTTAACCCAAAATAAATTTATTTTCACGTAGAAGATTCCTGAAAAATGAAGTTACGCTTGCATTTTAAAATAAGGAGTACATGTGAGTCACACATTGGCGCGTGCCTTAACGGTGCCGACATAACTTGTATCTCATCAAATCTACACTGAGACACCGTAGCGGAACGCTTGTTGTGAAAGACACTATCTTATCAACCGTTGACATCGATGATTATCATGGCGCTAAAACAAAACTTCAACAAACTGCACATAGAAAAGTGAAGAATAAATCGTTTAGTCTAGTTAACTGTGGACATTCAGGGTCATCTGCAGATTAACCGATTGTCAACGTAATTGATTTCTCTACTCAATGACTCATAGGTGTCACCATAGTTACTTGTTCTTAATATGTAAAAAAACAACAAAGAGAAGCCTCACAGGCGTCTATAGTCAAGCGATTGGAGTTGATGACAGTCATTTTATCCATTTTGGTTCTATGATCAGCACGACTATTTATTATAAAAAGTCATCAAGACTTTAAGTCCCATTTGTATAAGATTCCATAAAATGTAAAATTTCGGCGTTGGAACGCACGTGAATCAAACGAAAATTAATTTCTCTTGGTTATGTATCAACCGATAGGAGGCGTTTCAAAAGTGCGCGAGGTTTTCGTGTCCTATCAATTGATTGTTCATTCAGCTTTGAGCCACCGAAACGACCACGAAAAGTTAATTTTATATACAATTATATACGTATGTTAATTTTAGGTTATTAGACAATGTTGTTAATATAAGAACAATTTTGTTATGAACGTTATGTGTACACATACAAGTAAATACAATTAAATATTTGTATATTGGTAGAGGTGATTATTTTGTTTTGTAGATAAAATGACGAAATTTTCTGTGTAATAAACAGACGGTCGTTGTTCCAAGCGGCTTATACCCAAAAATATGAGTTGTTTTTGTTGAGTTTTTGAATGAATGTATGTGTGCAAGTATCAGAGTGATAGCCTCAGTATTGGGGAAGAATTTATAAGGGAACCTTTTTTGTTTTGTTTGTGTTTTTGTGTGTGTGTGTGTTTTTGTTACATCGCACCGATACAATAATGGTCATATTGACAACGTCCATCTAATTAATGGAGGAAGATGATCGCAGACATATACCTGGGTAGAACCAGTGACACATCGCAGTTTATCTTTTTATATTCTCATCATAGTGAAGCATGATACTATTAAGTCATCTATTTTTTTTTTATAACAGGAGATTACCAATAGGTGTATTGTTAATACCCTCAGGAGCATGGAAATAAAAATAAGGTATAATGCAATTAAAAACAAACAAAAACTGCTTTAGTAGTTATAACAACATGCTACGTTCACTTTGTATCAAAAAATGATAATCGAACAAAAGATGGCGTGGCAGGAGGTGAGTCGAATCAAAAATAAAAAAATATATTAAGGTATTAGATATGTAATCAATCTCATGAATATTCGTGTAATGTCGGCATTTAGCGTTTTACGATGTTACATGTTCGATCATTTACGTCAACACTCGGCCTTCCAAGAATAAAATCTCCCGATGTTAGTTTTCCATTTTTATCCAATGAAATCGCGACAATTTCTTCACTCCAAAATGGCTACAAGGAATCGCGGTCAGCAAGAAAGATTCGTAAAAAAGCAAAATTAAAGCAAAGAAAGAAAGAAGTGTGTTTTTCACATGTTTTTTAGTATTTTTATTTAGAAAAGTATACTCTAATAAAATTGTAGAAAACAAGTGACATTACTGTGTTTTCTTTATTTTTATTCATTAAAATTTGACATGTATGATATTATTTAAAGATCAGATTTGAGGACGTCGACCTAGTACATAAAGATTCGCAAAACTTAAGTTAGCTGAGGTGAAAAGTTGTTACAATGTGGAAAAAATCCAGAATACAATCCTGAATAATGTGATATATCTTTTGTCAGGTTTAAATTTAGTCACTATTGCACATCTAATACCTTAAATCACACTTTCTATCTATGCCATCTACCAATTGCTATAAATGTATATCGATAACTACATAGAGGATCTGACGCGAGTTGTCGTTTAATACAAACATTTATTTAACGAGTACAGGAAAAATAATAATCAGTGAGCCTATGGCAAACTTACTTTCATTTTTCCTGGATGAGTTTTATGAATGTTTGTATTAAATAAAAAAATCAACGAGTTTCAGATTTATTATGGCATGAGTTCAGTCGCCAATATATGATTTTACGAAATTTTTACAGCACTACTAGGTGAAATAGTGGTATGAGAAAATCTGCACTTGATGACTTCGGTGACGTCATCAATGAAAAAGCTGTATTACACTAATAGAGTATTCCATTTTTTTTTTCTTCCGATTAAGGAACTGGGCTCTTAATTAGAGCGTTATTAGTTCCTTTTTTCAAAGCTCTCTCAAAATTCTTCTTGTATCTGTGCAACTTACGTTTTAGATGAAAACTGTATAAAGCTGTTTCTTTTAGCTCCGTTGCAATGCTATCGGTGCTATTTGCAATGTTTTTCGTCGATAGACTTTAACGATTCTATAACTATATGAGAAAATATGTAATGGGTATAATGAATGGAAAACAAGAAGAATCATTTCATAAATTAAGATATTATACGCATAAATGTAAAAAATACTGTAATAAATAGAGACATGTACACGTAGAATATACGTTATTGGCTTGGAATGTGAAACTCCAATTCCAATTTTTAATTTAACTTCATTGTACGAGAATTATGCATAGAATATCTACAATGTACTAATTGAGTACTTTTTATTACAATAAAACTGATTCCTAAAAATAAATTAATTGCCGAATTCAAGCGGCCTGTATGTAGATGTGCAAAGCGATAGTCTAGTTAATATGTTGGCCAGCAAATGGATCTATAAGCAGTATAAGGATTTAAGATGCACAGTTGATTCTGCTTATTTGCATACATAACGTCTCAGTTAAATATTTAGTCTCAGCTGCTATGTTTTTTTAAAAATTGTCAGTCATATTCCTATGTTTTTTAAAGATTTTTTACTAGTAATTGTTTGCATTCAATTTCAGTTAAAAGCCGATTCTTTTTCATAAGGCCGCTATTTAGTTTTTGTGACAACAAAAAAATAAACAACCCCTTTTTATACGTGGTATTGCAAATTGCTCTTTTTAGAAGTTACTGTTTAATGCATCGGAAGTGAAATAGATCTGTATTTACTATGATGTTTATGTTTGTTTTGGTCTTTTTTTATTTCATCAACAGATGCACTTGCGTCAAACAAACAAAAATGCGCCGCCTTATTTTGTCATGGGAGAATAATGCGTTATTAAAACTTCAAGAGTAAGATCTTTTCCACATGACGTCATCCGCTATTGACACTTGTTAAAACTAATGAAATTCTTCTAGGAGATGCGAGAGAAAGCGTATAACTGGTCGTTGACCGTAAAAGAGAAAGCCAAACAGGCTGCTGATCATGAAGTTGACACAGATAAGCGACCGTGTTTGCTAATCATCGGGAAAAAAGTGTAAACATTTCCCCCCGGATGAATTGTTAACAAAGATTAAGAAGATTTTGTTTGGTGTATGAATATTTGGTGTATGAATATTTTCTTCAATAAAACGGAATATGCGTATAACCGTTATGCAATTAACTGGAATCAACTGTATATATGCATTTTAATTGGGTTTTTCGCCCCACCAACAGTAAATCAGTTATTCGAAGACGGTGTCTGCTTGAGTGATGCCTTCACTGTGCATAGCATGTCTTGAACCCTGGCTTAATACTTCACCCAATCACTTTATCCTTACACCGGACCAACCAATCCTGGAACTACCTTTATATTTGCTTGAGTGTTAGCAATTGAACTATACCACTACCATTTTTAATGACTTAATAGTATGTCACGGCCCTGGGTGACTCACCCAGAGCCTCATTATCTGGAGCCAATGCTCTATCGAATACTACTACTACTACTACTATTACTACTACTACTACTACTACTACTACTACTACTACTACTTCTACTACTACCACCACCTCTACTACTACTACTACTTCTACCAATACAACCAGTTATAATAATAATAATAATATGTAAAGTGTGTAAAGGGATATTGAATTAATGCATGTTCGTGCATCAAACCATAGAGTATTTCCCTGCCCTTAAAATTACATTTTTACGGTTAATTTGGGCAGTCAAAAATTTCGCCAAAAGTAAAACAACGCCAGTGAATATAACATCGAAAGTATGCAAACGCTTGGTTCAGGTTTACTGTAGACAAGGAGTCGGCGTACTCAGGTGTGTCCCTTATCATGGACCCTATCAGGTCTGAAGTGACGACACCACGACCCAAGCGAGGACGACAACAATGACTTGCATGTTTGGAATCCCGGTGCCTTATCTCTCCGCATTGTCTAGACAACCGTTTACTTGTCCCTGCTTTTGACGATTTTTAACTCATGACTGAAAAATAAAAATGTGAATGCATAGAATCAGAAAAAAAAAGAAAAAGAAAAAAAAGACAACGATGACTCAGTTACTTGTGTTATCATTTTGCGTTATTTTTTTATACTAGTAAATTGTATACACTTAAAGAGTCAACGCTTTTTTAATGCCGTTGTTTAAAGTGTATCCTATAGTTATAAAAAAGAATTGCTGGAATTAACAGAAATTCGGAGCTTTTAGCGAGGGCTTGTTTAACATTAGAAACCGATATTTAAATACACCTTACAATTACAAATACGAGTAGATGTAGCAGATAACAAGGATGAAAGCGAGGTAGCAGATAGTCTAGATCCCATTCTCTTAGCAGAGTTCGTTTATGGAATGTAAGAGAGAGTCAAGTTCACCGAATATTGATCTTTTTGTTAGTTTTAAATATATTTTAATGTCAAATCCATGTACATGTACACAGTATTGGAGTTTTAACAAGGATTGATTGTTTTCCTCTAAAACTTGTTTTATTACGTTACGCAATACCAAGAAGTCGATTCTGTCCGTATCCACTGCATAAAGTTTGACGTTAGTAAAATAACATTCGGTGCTAGAGCACCCGAAACACGGAAGCATCGTTACAGTTCGCACTTTCACGGACTATTTCGTAGAACTGACCGAGGTGATCCGAGTTATATAAGAAGGCGCGTATTTGCAAGACGATTAATAATGATGCAATCGTATTTACAACCTCATAGCATAAATGCTCAGTATTTTTTAAAATCGCTCTTGTTAATTTAAATCATACGCACATACATCGAATAAGCATTTAATAAAAGCAGATAAGCCGGACAATTTACATAGTTTTTAAAGTGTTATTTAATTAAAAAAAGACATTTATTTCACACAAAGGAAGCTAATAGTCGTAGATTTTAACACTGGAAACTGCCTTTGAAAATCTAAACCGCTGAAGTTTGAAATGCATGTTACAAGAAACATTACATCACTTAAGTTAGATATTTAAAATATAAAATATTTATTTATTTTAAGATGTTTTTATTTTAAAACGCGCTCCGGTAGTCTATTATATCTGTAAGATTTTGTCGATTGGCGAGTGTCCAATTAGATGTGCGAGACAGACTCGTTTACGCCAGTATATTTGTCAACCAGCAGGTACACGAAATTGAAAATGACATCTTTCTTTTCTGTGTTAATCGTTACGATGTTGTTACAAAATGTCAGGTTTTAAGCTAAAATAAGAAAAAAACAGAAGTTGCGAATTAGTGTCGGTCATAAACAAAGAACAAATTGGTACCTCGGTTACTTTAAAATAGCCTAACGTTTTTTCGGACGGCAATTTGTCGATGGGTAATTATTTCGACTACATCTGTAAATGATGTGTCATACAAGTCATCAGTCAGGTCCTTACATGTTGAAAACTGACAGAACATGACTGTCTCGAACAGAACTGAAACAATTAATCTGATAAGATATACGGTCGAAAAGCGTTCACTTACCGGTCTGCTAGAACACAAAACGCTGACGAAAGTGATACAAAACCAGTTGTTAAACTAAAAGTGTCTCGTTTATGTATTCCTTTACAACTGCCCGCCATCTTTGATAAAAAGGGCCAGGTCCCTTTTTCGATAAGATCACTTGTGGCGACACCCTTGTTATCGGGGTTGTTAAAAAACGTTAGAAATGGTATCTGTTTACAGCATGCTTGACGTCCCTGACTGCTGTAAATACGGCGTTTGCGAGAAATGGATTAGTCGCACAAATCGGGCAATAAAACGTCAACCATATTAAAGGGTGTGGGCTGAGATAATTAAAGATGACAGCAATGTATCATTTGTGTCCTTTTCGTTTAAACATATGATGTTTACTTAATTAGAAAATTAGTTTCAGTTGGTTCATTTACGTCTGTGTTCCTAAAACTTAATGACTTGTTTAGCTCAACGCACCCATCATCACAGTTTGTATGAGCAATTGAAAAAAGGAACTACTGTTCGCATAGATGTTAAATTAATACGATAAAAGCGTGTTATTAAATCTGTGTTTAAACTAAATCTTCAAAATATTTGAACAGTTGTATGCTCTGGTGAAACACAGGATTTAAGTTTTCATAACTCCATTTTAAACTTAGATTATATATGTTTGATTCACATTTGTTTTGGTGTCCACTTACGCAACCCACAACCAGGCGCGTATCTGGACCGTTTTGAAATACATTTACTGAGAGGTCCGGAGGCATATTTTGTTTTCTTGCTAAATCGGCTCAGGTGCATTTTATGAAATTTATTCTCGCTACAAAATTGAGAAAAAAAGACAATACATTGTTGTGTGTGGTACGAACTAAAAATACAAACGGAAAATATGAACGACTTAAATCCTGACGTGTATAAATTTATAAAACCATTTTAAACCTTTTTAACTCGAACAATGCTTATATGGTTTTATAACATAGAAACTACGGAAACTAAAGATATCACGCCAAAACCGGGTTAGTCATCGACTTTCTTAGTGTTTTTGGTACTTTTAGATATTCGACTTTTCGAACGGAGGTTACCCACATGCGTAATGTGCGTAATATCAGATACGCGCTTTATAACCTTTATAACACATGTTTGAATGTTTCTTTTCACTTTTACACTCTAAAGAATATCGTCAAAATTAAACCGGGTTATTTCAATTAATAAGAATTGGTAATAAATAACCTTTGTTTGACTGTATACTCTTTATGTCGAGAGAAATCGGTTTAAAACTGTTTGATAATGTACATGGCTTTATCTTTATTTAATGTTTATTGAGTTCAGTCGTTTACCCTAAAATAAATTGAGGAGTCAAGAGAAAAGATCAGCTATTTCACTTACGATTAAAACATCAATCAACTGTCATTTTATCCGTAAGCAATTAATTATAAGCATTGACAATTGCTCGGCACAAAGGGTAGAGAAAGGTTCACATATAAATATTCTCGAGGTCCCTTCTATAACACGAATGAAGGATACGAAATAGACGATTCACTGAGTACTTACATATTGAATTATTAATAAAAACGGCTAGTATTTTATTAAAAAATCTTTCTAATGATTTGAAAATAATAAGGAAAATGCATTCTGTTGAAATGTTTTAGAATAAAAGGATCTTTAATAAAGATAAAAAGAGAAGTGTTACTGTTTCTAATAATAATATAACTTCAAAACATATCCAATTAAGAGGTAGGCCGCATGATAAAAAAACAACCATTATAAATAATTTCGAACCAAAAAACAACAATACGTCCTTTCATATTTCATAAACTATGACAATCAAGGAAGCGCTGTACAACGTATTGCACAAAAAAGTTTAAGGTGAAATTAAACTTTATCTAAAAGTCTCATCGATTGCTTTAATTTACATCTTTCTAATTTGGTTTTACTTTTATTTGATGTTGTATTTGAATGTTAATTCCTCAAACGGATTTGTCTATTATCGCACAAAACATTATAAATGCTTTAAAAGGTTTAAAGAATTTACATAAAACCGCCGCGATACTGACAGAGAGTAATTAACCGTTAGACGCCTGGCTATTGGGCGAGAGGTGAAGAACAAAAACCACGTTTGAATAGTGCGTTACGACAATCAAACAGTCATTGGCACGCGGGGTGTTTCTCTTTCAAAGATATGGGCGGGGCTTAAGTATCATATCCTTATATAAGCTTAAGTCCCAATCGGTGTGTCTTCAAAATTAAACTTGGAATACGCTTCGCATATTTCGGATACAGACAAATAATCAATGTATAAACGTGACTTTGCCACAATGGACAGTGTGCCCAATCAGCTTCAAGATGACACAAGCCCTGTTCGGGCTCCTGCTAACGGACCTTCAGCATCGTCAAAGGTACAAATGTATCTCCGGACTACGGACCGGTATCCTAGGACACCTAAGTGTGCCAGATGTAGGAACCATGGTGTGGTCTCTGCCCTCAAGGGTCACAAACGCTTTTGTCGGTGGAGGGATTGTGTGTGCGCGAAATGCACGCTCATATCAGAACGCCAGCGAGTTATGGCGGCCCAGGTGGCACTGCGACGTCAACAAGCACAGGAAGAACATGACGTTAACGACGTTAGCGTCGGGCACAGTACCGCCGGTGCTTCTCAGGCAGATTTAAGACATTCCTTGGCGGTTGGTCTAAGGCATCGAGATAGAATCGGATCAACCAGCAGTTACGACAGCAGCGATAATGAACAACCTGGTAAGTCCCTCTGAATTACTGCAATTACATCAGATAGAATATTGTTTGTTTGCAATAGTTGTTTAATTAAAGGCGCTAAATGTGTTAAAAATATTTGCTTAGAAGTTAAGAGGAGTTTCTACTGCGCTTGAAAAAAATGAATGATACTGTTAAGTAACATTGTGTTGGAAGGGAGTAGCACACTGTTATTGACTGGTGCCAGAATCTATAAAACTTCAACATTATAATTAGCGGTATTTTTGTCCAAAATGTTTGTTTCTTTATTTATATCGATTAAGTTTATTAAGGAATGCATCTGTTCTATTTACAGCACTAAAACGACCCCGAACTGATGAAGTCTTTGTGGCTACGAGTTTTAACCAATCGGTGCGGGACAAGTCCTGCACTCCGGACAGCCGTGGTACTGGCTCCCCGCACAGCTGGACCTCCTCCATATCCCCTGGGCCTGACTCGGGATTCAGCCATCATGATGACGTTGCTGAGACGTCATTCAGAAAATCTATGGACATGCTTATCAAAATATTTCCGCACGCACGGCCGCAGGTATTACACCTGGTGCTGCAAGGGTGTCATGGCAACGTTGTTCAAGCAATTGACCAGTTGCTGGCTTCACAAACTGAAAGAGAGTCAAGACCAACCATTCTGGACCCATCAACTATTTACCCGCCGACATGCTTTCCCAGACATATGGACAGTACTGTAAAGTCAGCATTTACGCCAACCGGTATTTCCAGTTTGGCTTCTGCGCATGGTTTAAATCCACTGCGATTTCCGCTGACAGGCCTTCCTACAAGCAGTGTGCTTCCATATTCCCCTTACTCACATGTGATTTCCAAAATGCCACGAGATGTTCAGGGGTTTTCAGGCTTGTCCACTATTCCATTGCCGCCATCATCAAAACCACTACTCTACTCTTCATACCCATTTTCTCACTTCACCCAGGAACGACCGGCGGATTTTTCAGAAGGTCGCTGATTTATTAACTATAAGACGATTTTGAGTGAATTCTAAGTCACGTCAACAAATAATGTTGACGGTATGCGTGCTCACTTAAAAGTGCTGAACTGTTTTTGACATGTTTTGTACATACATGCACAAAACGCCCCGAATGCCTTCTTGTATATGAACGACGCATGCAAAACGAATCCGCATTTTGAGTTCAGTTTTTGAATGTTTGTATTAGTACTATAAACAACGATTCTCTGTCATGTGACAGGTAGTATTTATTGCCAGTATATTTGATTTCATTGTTATGATGTATTGTTTATTATAAATGTTGATTCAATAACATGTACGAAAATAAAAGAACCTAGAAATACATACATGTAATTTTTCCTTTTTTTCTAAATTCTTATAAAACGACCGCTGAATTGGCAAATTGCTGCCACTATAGATACTTCCGCTAATACAACCTAAACTTTCCCCACAACCACCACTACCACAACAACAACTAACAAACACATAAAGGATAACTACTCAAACTGCTGTTTCTGCTACTAGTACGTCTGCTACTGCAACAAAAATAAATAAAATAAAAATAAGTAATAACAGTTATTAGCATTATTGCTAAGGAGTATGGCTATTTCATAAACGTCGTAATTTTAAATTTTATAATTAATCGGGTTTTTTTTCTTGTTCTCCTTGGTGGAGATGTTAATATGGACAACGCAAGAAAGTGGGAAAGTAACTGTTAAAATAAAGGTCGTTTTATCATTGAAATAAAATAGCAAAAATAATGTTAATTTACACATATCATTAAAATTTAAAACGAGTTTCTTAATTGCATAATTAAAGTTCACTTGTTTGCATAATAACTGAACTTATTGATTGTATTTTTCACGTTTACGTTATTCTGTCCTTATCTAAGTAGATCTGCATGATTTTGTTGTTGTTGTTAAACTGACAACAATATACTATTGTAGTATTTATTTAATATAATTTATATGTATATATATAATTAAACAAATATGAAGAAATACTATTCAGAAACTATGAGGGGCGCCAATGGCGTAGAGGTAGAGTCGCCGATTTGTTACTCATCACCCGTGTGGGTTCGAGTCCCGTTCGGGGCGAAGGACTTATTGTGAGAATGTCTTCGAGCTAACCTGCGGTGCGCCGGTGGTTCTACCCGGACATGTGTCTGGGGTCTTCCTCCATCAAAAAACAAACAAACTGGACGTTGCTGTAATGATCAGAAATGATCTTTGCAATGTATTTCAAAAACAAAACAATTTTCAGCCACTTCGAGGTCCGGGCAAGTCATGAGTTGACCCGGCATTAAAGTGTATAGGTTTTTATTACTGATTTTAATAAAGAACATGTTGTGGAAGAATAATCTGAATGATGAACACTCCAATGCCAGATCCAAATTAAATCAGACAATAACTATCCGGACTATGAGCCCTTAAGTGCGTTAGAACTTGTTATTTATTATGCAAAGTGCGCTGGGCCACAGCGCGCGTTTTTTTTCTTTTCCACAAAAATTAAACTTTGGACCTGGTAGCGCAATCGGTAGAGCGTCGGCTGCGGGTACGGGAGGCTCCTGGTTCGATCCCGGTTCGCGATATACCAAAGTCGTAAAAAATGGTAACAATAATTTATTTGGTTGCATGAGAGTAAAAAATTGACAAAACCTGTCGAATAACATCTTTAACACAATAATCGTACTATTCTGTCATACTTAGTAAGCGTAGCTTCTTGACTTGTAGCTTATCAAATAAACCGTTAACATATAAAGTCCGCTTCCCAGCGCAAGATGAAACTACCAAATAAGCGTAACCCGTTATAATCTTATAATACATATTTACTATCAAAACGCTACTCCTTAGCAATAATGCTAATAAAAATCAAACTTTTTAGGTTTCTTTAGGTGCAAGGTTTCTTCATAATTGTGTTGAGGTCGTTGGTTCAAGACAAACAAAGGAAGCTAGGTACAACAGTGCCATGTACCCCCATTCGAATTTTATAATTAATGCATTTGTTTTTGCATTTTTTTTTTCTACATACCATTAGAAAACTTACCTTCGCGAATATTTGAGATTGCCTTTTAATTTCTACTTCAGCACAATAACAGGTGTAAACAACATTTACTTAACCAATGCCATACGAAGTATCCGCATTTGAAACCTACTAAACGTGTTACGACTTTGAAGTGGTCCGAGGTCGCCAATATCCGCTTAAAAGGCGGGAAATCGTTACTCAGACCACAAAAAGTGCATTTAAAGAATGGCCTTATTTCCTCTTCACAATATGTCTCCAAAAGCAATATTTTAGATTTAAGAAATAGTTCACACCACTGAGGGCACTGTCACTCTCTCGGTTGACTAGCCAGTCCATACAATGCCACCGGGCCCGAAGTGCTGTGAACTATTTCTTACATTATACAGCACACTTTAACATAATTGTATTGATAAGTTTCCATATTATATTGAAAAAAATCTTAATTGTTTGTAAACACCTTTTATTACGTAATTTACAATCCAATGCTTATCTTTTATTAATCGTAAAAGTCGTTAGACCCGGTCCATAAAAAGTTTATGGACCATAAAAAGTTTCTGGACCGGTAATAGTGACCGGGTATGCGGAGTAACGGTTCCTCATCGGTCTACATTGATAATAATGGACCGATGAGTGAGCATTGATAATTATAGAAGCAAAATGACGTAAGGAATAGTATATAACAGAAGAAAAATAAAGTTTTTTTTTTTTAAAAGTCCTAATAAAACTTGAATTCTGAGGAAATATTACAAATATACCTATCATAGTGTCAGTGCATTCTAAATCTAAAACAAACACACCAGTAATTGTTGCTATATTCGCCGAGCTTTTATTGTGCGATGCGCCCCCGAAATCTGTTTACAGGTTTGTTTACAGGTTTGTGTAAAAGACCAAAAACTGCATGTTTACAAGGAAATTTTAAACCATTAATGTGACACCGAATTAAGAGATTGCACTCGAATAAGTGCAGTCCTGTAATCTAAAAATAAGAATTTGACAATTGAAGAATATGTGTTATAGTTAACTTGAAACTTTTTTTATAGTTCTCGCCTTTATTTTTTATGGTTTACGTAAAAAAGTCTTTAGAAAAAACCCCAAAAGGAACATAAGACTATCATATAAATGAAACAGTGTTATTTAACTGCTTAAAAAGGAATGATAATATCCGTTTTAAAAAATACGATCGCTTCTTAAATCTTTGAAATCACTCTATAACCATTGCCAAAAACAATTACCCCGCTCAAAACGTAACACCATGCTGTGAATCACAGCTGGAGGACAAAATTTGTTGGTTGTATACAAAGGTGCCAGTGGAGAGGGGAGAACCACCCATGATCGAATGTTTATCAGCATGACTCTAACCCCAACCAATTTGCTGATACCACTGTAACCTGATGCTGCGTTTTGAGCCTATTTTGCCAGCGACACTATCTTCCACATATAAAATGATTTTCTTAAGAGGCAATGAAATAGAGTACATGGGAAATAACCGTACAACAATATGTATATAGGGTAATAGCGGTTGTCTTCCCTTAATTTGAACCAAGGGAGATAACACAACATTAGAATCACCAAGACGCTTGGCATGTGCAAACCACAAACAAACAAATAAAAAACGCACACAAATTTCTATTATTTTTGGCCGATTGTTTCAAGTATTTTAAGATTGCTTTTGCTAAATTAAACATAAATGTGAAACTGTCATCTGTACCAATAAACTAGTTTTTTTTTTAAATTATACAACAATCTAAATACTTACAGACGATCGGCTTGAAATTCCCAAGATTTGGAAGCGCCTGTCTGATATAGATTGCATACCGTTCCTACAAGAAGAAACAACAAACAGAAAACAAACATGTTTGACGTTGGTCATCAAAACGGAGGAGCTACAGTAGTCCTAGCGTCTTCGCATGATCAAAAATATCCCCCAGAAAACATGACGGATGGGTAGGTGGTATTCATTTATTACGGTATGACTAAAATACGCAACGGAGATTTATTGGCGAAACGGACGCAACGGGCGCAACGAAGTACGAAACGGGCGCAACGGAGTACAAAGTATAAAACAGATGACAGTTCATTACTTAGTCCTACTGATACCAACAGATACAAAGATTGTCGCAACCTTCGTTGCACGCAGCGGAATATGAATAACCTGTATCAAACATTATATAATCAACAAATTATCAAAATTAATTTGGCGTGCATTCTGCTCTTAAATAAAAGTTTTCTGTGCACTTACTAAATTTGTACTAAGTTTGTACGCCGTTAGGCCGCTGCAAATGAATTAGATCTATTCGGCATATAAATATAAATAAAATATAAACCTTTGCTTTATGTAAAGTCAGAGACATGATTCTGGCAATATACTCGAAGCACAAAGATTGTAAAATTGGTAAATAAAATTGAACCTGGCGTGTATTCTATTTGTAAAAACCCCTGACATTCGTTAAGTTTAATATATATATAGTAGTATTGCCAATCTTAAAATAACGTTACATTATACGTTATAGATATAGAAATTGCACTTATGTTCACTGTTTTTTTTTAAACTTTATATCGATACCTTGAATATGGCGTAAAAGAGAAGAAACACAGAGTTTTAATATTATTGTGATTCCTATGATATTTAGAGTAATTAATCTATTCAACGTAACTAATAAATCTGACAATCGTTACCTTTTATAATAAAGTTTAAATTAAATCAAAATACTATTTGTATGCTACACTGTACTAGACCAGCAAAGCCCCTATTGGACAACTGACATTGACGCAACAGAATAATAATTATAATAATAATAATAATAATAATAATAATAATAATACTTATTATTATTATAAAACATTGCTTCTAATTATGAATGATTTAAATTTAACGTAGGTTTTAAATGCTTTTTATATGTGGTTCAATATTTAGAGTAATTATTCAACGGAACTTATAAACATGTAGATCCTCCCTTCGTAGCATAATGTTATATATTTTTATTAACGGTATGCAAATAAAAATGAAATTAAATCTATTTATTTTTGTATACGTACTAGATCTACTATGCCAGCGAAGTCCATTTTGCGCAACAAACATTGGCGCAACGGAGATCTCCATTTCGCGGTAGGCCTACTGTATATGGAATATCAATAGAGAAATGTTAAAGACTCTTAATAATGTCAACAATTACTGTAAACACAAAAGTAAATCATATAAACGTAAGCTAAGTGGGTTTTTTTTACAAGTAATCCGTTTAAAACATATCACAATGTTTAGAAAATAAAATAAAGGTAAAAATTATCTCCGTTGCGCCCGTTGCGTCCGTTGCGTATATTAGGCAAACCCCATTTATTAGATAATGGAGAGAAACTAAACTTGGGTCTGAATTTGCTGCAAGCTTGTTCCAAAGTAACATTTAGTTTACAATTAACATGTCTCTAATGATAAATATAAAGTCACCTCTGATAATGTCAACACAAACCTATTCATAAACATGTTTCATGGAAATCGAGTGCACCAGTCTGCTTATGTTTACAACCTTCTCTGTTCTTAGAAACATTTTCTTGTTTCTTGCTCGAAGATATATCTGGTATCCGACAGTCTACCTATATTAAATACATGTACCAATATCTAACCACTGATTTGGGGAATTTGGTCATTTTTACATAAACCCATACATTAGTCATTAAAGACTAATCGCATAAAAATTACCCTAAATGTTCAGTCTTTCCAACTCTACAAAAAGCGTGATAGTGGTCTCGGCTACAAATAGGGGATACAGTCAAAATGTACCTCTCGCCAAAACGTACCCCCGATGAGAAGTCAAAACGTACTACTGTTAAGAGTCAAAACGTACTACCGACGAAGTCAAAACGTACTATCGACAAAGTAAAAACGTACCCCCTATTGTTAACCAATCAAGGAAAGCTGATAGATAAATGGTTTGTTATTGACAGTTACTGCTAGGTGTTTTATTGCCTATTGTATACTAATTATGCGTTAATCATGGTCAGTCTGCAAGTTTTATGCACATAAAGTTAGACGCAAAATAACCCTCGATATCTTGTTGACGGCGTTTTATTTTTTTTAATTTAACCATTTTTTACTTTGACATACAATACGTCTGCGGATAAAACGTCAATTTAAAAGGATTCAAGTCATTTATTCAAATAAAATATCAAATATATGTATATTTCAATAACTCATCTACTGACAATAACATTTTAACATTTTTATACAATCGTGACGTTATTAACAATTACATTAACTTTCACATCCACTTGTCGAAACGAAAAACAAGTCGATGCTTAAGTGTTATAATAGTGTTAGTTTTATAATAATTATAATTGAAAGTAGAATATAACGTACAATGTAAAATATATACGTAATCATCAATGGTACATCACAGATACAACTAACTTGTCGAAACGAAATACAAGTTAGTTAAAAGAATCAATATAAGATACACAATTATTTAAGAAAAGAACACAAAAAACAAACATGACACATATAAGTTTCAGTAAAGCATAAGATCCTATTATGTTACGTTAAACATAAAAGTAAAACGATGACACTGTATAAAGACACTGTATAAAGTACAACACTTATATTCATAAACATATAACAGCTGGGACACTATTTTTATTTATTTACTTTTTATTATCTTATTTTTATTATGGTTTCAGTTTTTGATTATGTTATATTTAAGGCAATATTTTCTTCTTTTTTATAATCTTACTACTATATGGTTACAAACATTGGTTTAAATATTTAACAATTTCTTCAAAAATAACAATTATAACTCATTAAAGTGTTTATATTATACAATTAATAAACATATCTTATGAATTATGAATGATGTTTTATTAATAATGTCTAATTAAATATTAATATTATATGGAAACATGGAGGTACGTTTTGACTTATAACAGGAGTACGTTTTGACTTCTCGACAGGGGTACGTTTTGACTTTCCGTAGAGGTACGTTTTCGTGAGAGGTACGTTTTGACAGTAAACCACAAATAGATATCAAGGTCAGGGAAGATTACCAGCATGGTTTTCTAAGTTTTATAAAAGCTATCTCTGCAGTCTGGCTTGGATAAGAAACACCTGTTTGCAATGAAGCGTGGGGATTTATCCTTGACTGTTTATGCTGATCTTTGGCATCAATGAACAGCATTTTGCAAGACCTTTTCCTTTTCTACCAATGACTAATTTGGTTATTTGAGAAAAATATTTTGGACCAAACTGTGGATACCACCTTTTAGCATTTTTGTTCACTTGCAATATTTTACAAGTACAAATATTTTAAACTGGCAAAGACCAGAAGTTACTAACTGTTAAAAAAATGTGTTGAATTACATTACACGATTACACATTAATGCCAGGTAAGGTTAATGATAACTGAAGTCAGTGATACAGTGATTATGTAAACCCTTCAATAGACAAGAAAACAAACATGTTAGTATTGATGTATAATCATCAGGACCTTTTTATCATTAGAACCCTGACAGATTTTAACCTTATTAAATACAGTAGTGCTATGAAACATTTATGAATAATTATGATTAGCTTCCAAAAATATATATATAGTATCTGAAAACTTATAGGTCTATGATGAAGCTGTTAAATATACGTTAAACAAATCTAAATTGGTGAAACTTGTAAAATCATTTCTGACCTAAAACATGGGTGGCTACTTGAACAACTACTTACAAAATGACATTAAATAATATAAAAATTATTTTTTTGTGACAGCCACTCTTTATGGCTAAATTATTAAATATACCTTGATATTTCCTTCACTTAAACAATTTCACTTAATGAGATAGCTAAACCAAAAGCAAATGTGAGTCATTTACTTTCATTTGGCTTAATGAACTCATCATATACTGAACACATTTTACAGTGAACAAAGTTTACCTTGGTAGTGGATATAAATCTTGATTTATATTGACATAATGAGAAAAAGGACAATTTTCAAATCTAATTGCAGTAAATATGATCCACTTTTTCATAGCTGTGAATAATTGAATATAATAAAACGTATAAAACTAGATATATAATACGATTACAACATATGCCATTAAAACACACATTTATTTAGTATTCAAGATTGAAAGTAAATATTTTACTGTTCTTTGTTTTGGAACATTTTTTAACCACATAATTGCTACACAGAATTGCATCATGAAAATATAATAAAAATATAGGTTTGAAAAGTCATTGTTTATTTTATTTTTTTATTTTTATCCCAATTGTTTCAGCAAGGAAGAAACCTTCTGGACATCAACTGGATTGTTTCCCCAGGAGTTTGTCATTGGGTTTGGAAGCATGATGGACGTGGAGCGTGTGACTTTCTCCAGTTACAATTGTATGTGCCAATCTCCTTAATAAATATAAATAACTTGTTCATTAAAAACATTATCAAATGTTCATATTTTTAAAAATGGGAATTAAAGAGAATAAGTATTGCTTTAACCATGCATAGCTACAAATTAAGAAAATAAACATTCTTTATCACTTTAGAAGGTATATTTATTGCTGATTATAAATTTATACAACAAAATATGCCTCATGTATGAGCCCTCTTTTTGTAATATTTTGCATACTGGTAAGTTACAAGCATCTCGTGTTTGAGATGCAGCTTTTTTTCCAATCAATTTTCTAATGTTGAACTACAAATGTACAAACTACAACTGGTTGTTGTTGTATTCATCCTTAATAACATCTCTTTTCATCTTTAATTTTACAATTATTTTCACTAAACTTTGTTACTGCAAGTTATTTATCTTTTACTAAAGGCATTATTTAAAAAGTCCTGTTAAATTTTCTGCTTTCAAATGCTTTTCAAACAAAAAGCAGTTTAAACTAACTACTCATTTGATATAACAGAAACTTACCAAAATTCTAGCATGTTAGCTATTGACAGGTTAAGTAGCTTTAAAAGTTTTATTATAGTGTATCACCTTGAATTATTAAAGTTTTCTTTTACATTTTAGTGAGACACTTGCAAATAGAGAAGGCCTCTGGACATGACCCAACCAACTTTGAACCAGTTACGACTAGAGGTACAAAATCAAGATTTCTAAAAATGTTTGAGACTATGGAATCCTTTTTTTTTAAAGTAGATCTAAACAATGTTTGTTCTTAATAATATAAAATTAATTTGGAATTTGACAGGGCATATATCCTTGTTTTGAGAAGATACAAAAGATAGCAGCTCTCACATATACTAATAACATCTGGGTGTCATGTCAGAGTGATACTGAGTATCGTCGACCCAAGAATTGAATGATGGGGCAATAAAGTGAAGAAAACATTTTCTGTCTGGGTGATATTGAAAAAAAACATAACTGGGAATTCTTATCTCTGTCAGGGTTTTAATAAAAGTGCTATCTGACTGTTTGGATTTTTTCTCAAACAGCCAAACACTTTGTTTTCTGAAAATATCTAGCAAAAAGATTATGCCACATGTCTATATGAACAATGAAGTATAACACCTCACTTAGAATTACAATCATGTATTTTTTATATGAGCCTTTCTGCAAAATTACTTATTTTTAACCTAAGAAATATGTGACACTTTACAATTGAGAGTGCATTATACCATAGTCTGGGTAATCTACTCTGATGTGGATATCCATTTTTAGCACCGGCCGCAATAGCTCAGAGTAGAGGGGAGGTCGCGGGTTCAAACCCCAGCCGGGTCAAACCAAAGACTTTAAAGTTGGTAGTAGTGGCTTCCCTCCTAACGCTCGGGGCTAAGGGGACAGCATTATGCCTGACTCGTCGATGTCAGTATAAAGGACCGGCCAGGTTCAGTCCCTGGGCACCTCATAAGTGTCCCTGTGCTATAATGATAGAAATGTCGCTGCACAGTATCGGCAGAAATGCCGGCAAATCCCAATCCCAAATCCAAATCTATTTTTAGCAGAACATCCCACCATGCTTAATTTTAGATTTGTCAAGATTAAACCATTAGAGCAGTTTGTTTCAAAATTTGTATAGTGTAACAATTGAGGTAGTGGGCATAAAGTATTAATGTTTGCAGAATTTATGACAAAATTTCACAAAAAGGGGTAAGAAATTGTTCAATGTATTTGATTTCTAAGGCAAAATGTCGGAAAACAGCTTAAAAAATTTTTCTGGGACATATTCTCTATTGGGTTGATATCCAAACAGAACGACTGGTAGGCATAAGACAATTTTAAATAGAAACATGTACAGATGTAAAGTTAACCATATTGATGTATAACATATTTTTGTTTTGTGTTGTATGCTGAAGTACAATTGAGCTTGACCATTCCTCAATAATTATAACATTTTAAAAGATTTATTTGGGATATTTAAGATTTAAAAAAAAAAAAAGGTATAAATATCAATAACATGTGTTGAAGATAAAATAAGTCATCTGATGATTTTTTATTATTTGCGATTATACTTAAGTTTTTTTTTATTGGTTTTGATAAAAGATAACTTTTTTTTTCTTATCTCTGATTGTAGATATCCCCCAGACAGATGGGCAGCTTCAGGTGGAGGATATTGAGATTCGAAGCAAGTGCACCTATCTCCGTTTTGTCATAGATGCTGGATATGACCATTTTGTTTCTATTCACAAACTTAATATAGCTGGAAATGCGGTGCGTGGATAATGTCTGTTGTTCTTTCATTTTATTTCCACTACATGTTTGAGGACTTTTTAACAGTGAAAGAGGGTTAACAAAAAGTCTTGAGTAGAACTTGAGATTTGTGACTTGTTCAAATTAATGTTATATTTTTGTAGCTGTTACATATTTATATATTTTTTGGATTAGAATTTGGAATATGACTTAATTAAGATTCACTGAAGAATTGATACACAAATATATATATAATAAAAGAGTCTTAATTGTAACAAGGTATCTTAACAGTGGTATCCAACAGTTTGCCTATATGAAATACATTTTGCCTATATTAAATACATGTACCAATATCAACCACTGCTTTGGGGAATTTGTCCATACTTTTTGCATAAACCCGTACTTTAGTTGTTATAAAGATGATTTTAAACACTAACCTTATTGTTAGACTGTACTTATAATGAAAAAATTACTCTAAAGGTAAAGTTTCAACCTCTATAAAAAGCGTGATAGTGGTCACTGCTTAAAATAGATATTGACGTCAGAGCAGATTATACAGATGACTATATAAAAGTAAGTGGTCACCTGGTTTTCTAAGTTTAAAAAATGGTTATCTCTGCAGTGTGGCTCAGATAGGAAACACCTGTTTGTAATGACGAGAGTGGATTTATCCTTGACTGTTCACAAAGATCTTTGGCATCAATAAACAGCATTTCGCAAGACCTTTTCTTTTACCAATTATTTGGTTATTTGAGGAAAATTGTTTGGATCAAACTGTTGGATACCACCTTTAAAGAATTTGAGCACCTTGTTATTGTTAGCAGCTAAAATGGTCAACATATTGACATAACACATTTATCAAATAGGTGGTTTTCATATTATTCATAGCATTTTACATGGTAAATAACTTAATGTTTTTGATATGTTAAAAATACAGCTTACATGCATGTTTCTGTTTTTATATAGTTTAATTTACAGAAAACTCTTAAAATATAGTTTATATTTTAAGTTACATGTAATGTTTTGCAGTAGTAATGTTCCATAAGTTCATAGATACATTCCATAATATATTATTCATTATTTATATATGTTTGATCCGTCCAATTAAATAATATCACCTTATGGTTATGTTGTTCTTCTTTTAACAAAGCTGTTAAATTGGGTGGGTGAGGGTGCTATTGGATGAGGGGTTCAGGTACCAAATCTTACGTCTGCCCAGCTTTCAATATGGGTTCGAGTCCTGCTCAGTGCTAAACTTTCTAGTTGGCCTGTTGTGCACCAGTGATTCTGCCTGTTTTGTTTTTTTTCTTATTTTATGCGAGAAATATATTGACTTGTAATTTTTATTAATTTTGATAGAATGGCTTGAAGCTGCTGGTTATCGTAAATTAGTTTTACATTTTAAAAATTTCATTTCTCAGACAAATTAAACCTGACTGTCAACTTAATGAGTTTAACACAGTATATTTAACATGTACAGACTTTGATGTCTTAATACTTCCAATGACTTTTGCATCAATTGTTACCTAACAGTATGTAAAGGGAGACGATTGTGACAACCTCGTCAAGGAGTTTTGTATAAATTAGTTCCCTTTGACATATGTTAAGGGGAGCTTACTCATAAAAGACTGAATTTGGTCCCCAGCTTCTAGTCATAGTGGCTTCAAAAGCAGGGCAGCAGTGGGAAAACGTAAACAAATCTACTAAAATAGCATGTGTCGTGATTGATAACTTTGTAAATAATGCGATAATCTTTTATCACCTGCTGTCAGTGTTGCGTTGATCTGTGTAAAGGTATCGCCATTTTCTATCTCATCTTGAAGACGGTTTGTTTCTCTGACAGACGTATAAAGGTAAGCTAACCATGATGATAAATATAGCTAATTAAACATTACTAGCACTAATCAAGTGATGCACAAATGCAGTGTTTAGAACTATAGTATGTGGGGGACAGCCAAAATCGCTCCCGGGAAAAATCCCTCCATTTTAGCATAGGGAGACAGAATTTCTAATATACTTGATCCAAGGAAGACAAAACCCCTCCTGTAAATTTTCCACATTTTGCAACAGTTTTATTTGGTTCACACAGGTGAAGTCATGTAAACTTAGGATTTATTCTCTTTGAAAATCTTACTTCAAGAGATATTTTAGGTTAAGGGAGTTTGTCTGCCTTGGATGTTTATAAGAGGGATTTTGGCTGCCTGTGCTAAAATTAATTGAAGGGTTATATTGTCTTAAAGAGATCTTGTCCATTAAACTCATATAGCTTGGCATACTGGTACACTTGGCAGGTGTTCTTTTGCATTATTGGTTAATAAAAGCATAATTGTTGTAGCTAGTACTTTTATTACTATATTTATTAGTATTACTAGTGTCAGAAAAATATTGATCTATAATCTTTTGCTATGTTGGTTCATATAACTTTGTTATAGCTCACTTGAGCTTATGCTCAGGGTGAGCTATTATGATAGCCCACCATCCTTTGACCATTGTTTTTAAAAAGACATCTCAACTGAAACTGCTGGGCCAAATTTAGTCAAAATTTCTCAGAAGCTTAAGTAGACAGTGCGCACAAAAAAGATGTTGAAATAATTTTGATCCATCAAAAACATGGTCACCAGGAGCATGGTCATTTTATGGCTATATGGGAAAACTTTAGGATATTTTTTTGTCAGAAACTGCAAAAACTAGAGCCTTGATATTAAATTAGCATGTTCTTTGGGTGGTCCTGTATGAAGATTGTTCAAATTATTCTGATCTGTCAAAAAAAAAACATGACTGCCAGGGTCCTGGTCATTGTCTATATAATGCTAAATAGGAAAACTAAGAAAATCTTCTTGTTGAAAACTACAAGAGCTAGAGCCTTGATATTTAGTTAACATGTTCTTGGGTGGTCCTGTTCAAAGAATTCAGGTCCATCAAAAAACATGGCGGCCAGGAGCATGGTCATTTTCCATTTATGGCTTTCTTGGAAAACTTAGAAAATCTTCTTCAGAAACTATATGTGCCATGATATTTGGTAGACATGTTTTTTGTGTAGTCCTATATCAAGATTGTTAAAAACATTTTAATTCGTCAAAAATCGTGGCCGCCAAGGGTGTAGCCATTTTCTCTATATGGCTATGTAGGAAAACTTTGAATATTGTCTTGTCAGAAACCACAAGAGCTAGACTTTGATATTTGGTATATGAATTCTCTTGGTGACCTTGTATCAAGATTGTTAAAAGAATTTTGATCTACCAAAAAGCTTAGCCCCAAAAGCTAAATGTCTAGGGCACTCATTTATTTATATCATAAATTTTGCAGATGATAATGTTTATTATAAATTGTATTTCAGTTTTGAATCATGGCAGAAGGCTTGCCGCCAAATATTGAAGCTACCTTCTGTTTAAAGAAAAAACTATACAGAGTTGTCCTGTCACCAACAGACTTGCAATGGAGCCAAGAAAACAAAGATGAACACGGTAAACACTCACACACAAACACAATGAACACAATAAGTTGTCTTTTGCTAGGTTGGTTCTTATGAGCAACCTTACATATATTTGAGATATATTATTTTAATTGGTCAAATACACAGTGAAGAATCAACTCTTAATATGGAGATAGTGAGATGTAAAATAGTTTTAATTAATGCACAAATTGAAATAGAATGAGAGAGAGAGAGGAGAGAGAAACAGGCAGGCAGGCAGGCAGGCAGGCAGGCATATTTTATTCTTTGATTTGTACTCAATTCATAATTTAATATTTTCTTTATATGTCATTTCTATTTCATTTAATTTCAGTGACAGTTCCCATTTCAGAGATCCTTTCATGTCAGGTTAATTCAACAGGAAAACCCAAAGGATGGACTTTGTCTTTTGTTGTCCATAAAAAAGGAGGTGATCTGAAAAGGTCAGAGGTTATATTTGAAGGCCCAGAGGATCAAGCTAATATGATTGTGACCAGAATACAAGAAACCATAAAACTGTGTAAGTTTCATGGTGTTTTTAAACTAAAAATCAGAACAATATTTGTTAAAAAGCTCTGGTAGGATTGGATTGAAGACTTCTTACCCTTCAATGTGTAAGTTAAGTGTTGTTAATATTGGCCCCTTTCCTCTCTGATTTTAGATACTTTACTCCCTTTTGAATGTGTAAAATACACTCTGAATCCTAGGAAATTAGTATTTGTCATCTAATATTTGAACAGCTATATATGTTGTACTTTCATCAAATGCAGTTAGAACAGAAAGGAAACAAGTACCATATTTACTCACCCATAAGTCTACTTCACTCATAAGTCGAGGGGGATTTTATGGGTCTAAATGGTCGGATTTTACTTCCATCCGGCCATAAGTCAAGGTGGTATAGTGTTATATCTAGAGCGGGATTTATGATGCACCCTGCTGCCTTTATCCTGACCATATAAGCCTCCCTCAGGCAAACTGTCCAGTGAGAACTTCACCCTGTAATTAAGTTATCATGATATAACTGTCTTTTTTTTTTCTTGATACCTTGTCCATAAGTCGAATAGACTTTTTAGAGCAATTTTAGGACACGTTTTTACTTGACTTATGGGTGAGTAAATACGGTAATGTTGTAAGCAAGTGTATCAGACATAAATAACAATTATCACTTGTCCAGTATTATTTAATTTTAAAGTATACAATTTTAAACTCTAAAAGGACCATGCAGCTTTTCATACAAAGGTGGAAAAACGGGTGCAGTGTTGAAATTTGGTTGGGGTATTCATCTTGGAGAAAAGACTTCTAGCATAGGTTGTTCGACCTAGATATTTGTCTGGAGTTTCCCTCAGCAATTGTAGGTGGATATTGTCACGGTGACTATTATTTAAAAATATATAATTACTACACTTATAAAAAAAACTATATTAAGAGTCAGAGTAGCCTGATAATTTTATATTAATTTGTCTCCCTATCTATGAACCTCTAAGTAAATTCATTTGAGACTAGTTAAAAAGGCTTGTTATTTCAATGCCAAATTGACCCTTGCGTTTGTAAATCCAATCAATGTCTTCAATTTGTTTCAGTGCAAAGCCAATCCCAAAACAGACATGTGTTTGTTAATCCAATCAATGTCTTCAATTTGTTTCAGTGCAAAGCCAATCCCAAAACAGACATGTGTTTGTTAATCCAACCAATGGCTTCAATTTATTTCAGTGCCAAACAGACCCAAAAACACCCTTGTGTTTGTAAATCCAATTAGTGGCTTCAAGAAAGGAGAGAAAGTGTTCCATGAAAAGGTGGAGCCATTGTTTCTTGAGGCAGGCATCAAACTGGAAGTTCATGGTAACTGTTTTGAAAGTATTCTGCAATTACTTTTGAAAAAAGAAAATATAATTAATTTCCAAAAGTCACATCGTTAGATATAAATAAGAAAATATCTTGACAATATTCAACTTTTGAGATAAGTGGTAAGTATTTTTTTTTGTTAGAATTAAAGTATAGAGGTACAGTAGTTAGTCAATGAATGAGTCGGACTAAACTATGTTCCAATACTGTTGCAAATCCTTACAGTATGTTCAGATTAGGTGAACAATGGGAGGTAACAAATATGACTTAAAATTGTAACACTCAAAAAGTGCACAAGATAGAATGACATGTATAACCTAATATTTACATTAATGGGGGTGTCCACCAGTTTTGTCTTTATTCTTTTACAAAATAACAAGATAGTATTTATTTTTGTAAAATTAAGCGTATCAAATCAAATCAAGTTAGCAAAATCAGTATTTTTGGTATAAAATAAAATATGAAAAATAGGCTGTGGTTGAACCAGAAACCTGAGGTGTAACCACTAGATTGTATATTAATGCCATTCATAAGTTTTATCTATTTAAGTTGGAAACATATACACATTTTTGGACAGTTCTTCAAAGAAGTTCCAGGACTGGTCGGTCCTGTGTCAGGATAATGTAACTGGGAGTGGTATCATGCCAGGTGTTCACAGCATGCTAGACACAGTGAAGGCAGTACTATATCTGCTTCAAGTGAACACCATCTCCAGATAACTGATATACTGTTGGTGGAATGATAAACCCAATAAACAAACAATTAAATATTTCAGTGACACAGAGAGCCCACCATACCGAAGAAATTTTGGCAACATTTGACCTTTCGTCAGTTGACAGGTAATATAACTTGTGTCTACATACGGTAATATAAAAATACACACTTTGATATACAGAGATAGATTTGGAATTATTCCTTGACTGCATGAAAGAGATATATTAAAAATAGATCAATGTAACAGTCTTCACAAAAGAAATTGAAAACACCTGGACCTTCGGTACACCAACCTTGCAATATCTACTGGACCGGACCAAATTTTACTGGACCAGTATGATTCGGCATTTTGACAAACAAAATAAACATGTATTTCTATCCATGCTTTTATTCATTAATTAACAAAGCAACACCGGCTTAGACATAACACATTCATCACACATCTCCATGCCCGTGTTGACATGTGTTCATTAACTCTCAGATCTCAGACTCTGTAACATCTGAAGCTATCAGAAAATAAACAAATTTAACTGGTACTTGGAATGTTGTTACTTGTCTATAATATTTCAATTTAACCAAATGTAGAACTACTTATAAATAACACACACATGTTTATGTCACTGATACAACCAAAAATTCATCTGGTCATTTTGGAAAGGCTGTGGCTGAAAATTCTGGTGGACCATTAGTCCATGTAACTACCGGTAGTAAAATTTAATGATTTTGGTTGACTCTGTCCCTGGTCATCTGGGTTTTTTCGAAAACTCATAAAAGTTTGCGCAGCATGCCTAAACTTTATATAACTCCAAAGAAAGAAGAAAATGTATGCAATCATGTAGTGTAATATGCATCTCTATTGCTTTAATTTGACCATGATATGTTATCACATGGACATGTAGCAGATAAGACATTTATTTATTGGTCTATCACAATTATTCAATACATATAGGTACTGTTTAATATTAATTTAAATGATCTAATTATTATTCAAAGTTATGTTGATAATTGTTTTATGTGTATACTGATACTAAATATTATTGCTACAGACTTTTGTTTAAGTGTTCCTGTTCTTTATAAAAAAAGATTAAATTTTTGCAAGAAATATTATCAGAAAGTTGGAATGTTTGTGCAGATTTTTCATTGGGCAGGTGTTATAAGTTAAGGGTGGACAAGAAATGATACAAGTTCTGTGTATGATCAAGTTCCTGTCTCATTATACCTCTCCTTATCGCGGCACAGATTTGTTTCTTGTCATGGAAAAACTTGCATGATAAAAGGCCTTCCATCTGACAGTTGGCGTTTAGATTCTTCGTCTGTTTGGAACCTTTATTTCTATTTTTGTTGCATTTTTACTGTCAAAAACATTACCATATTGGACATCCAGCTAATTATTAGTGAAAGAGAGCCCAGATAGAACCACCCGCACACCGCAGGTAAGCTAGAAAACTTCCCCACCTGAAAGTTCTCGCCCTGACCAGGACACAAACCCATGTGGCAAAGATCCAAGGAGTTACAAGTGGGCAGCATTAACCACGCAGCCAGGGCATTCCCCTACTTCTATTTCCATTTCCTCACCCAATAGTATCTCCAGTTGGCATTATAACTTTATTGAGTCAATTTGGTGTATTTTTATTAATGTTTATATAAGAATTAATTGAACTGAATGAGGATAAGTGAAGCCTTGGCTGACATTAATCTTGCAAATTTCTTTCAAATAATCACCTAAAACTACATCCCTGGCACAAGATAAGAGATGTGCATTTAATTGATGTTAATAAATAATGTTTCTCTACGAAATCTTTCAGTGTCATTTCCGTTGGTGGAGATGGTTTTTACCATGAGGTGGTTAATGGGTTGCTGCTGAAACTCTGTAAAGAAGCTGATATTGACATCAATGATCCTGATGCAGACCTGCCAATCATTCAGCAGAGAATTGGCATTATCCCATGTGGTAAACAAGATTGCTTAACTCTTTCTCTCATGCATGTGCCATTTTACACTTTTGTGAAGTAATCACAATTATCAGTCTTATCTTTAGTAGAATCTGCACTACTTAGGGTTTATTTATTGACTGGTTTGACCATAGATTTACTTTTTAATGATGAAACATTCATGTGTTAGAAATACTAATAAATAAAAACTGTTTTAAAGAATATAAGCAAAATAGGGATTGGATTGGGATTTGCCAGCATTTTTTCCGATACTGTGCAGCGACATTTCTATCATTATAGCATAGGGGCACTTATGTGGTGCCCAGGGATTGAACCCGGCCAGTCCATTATACTGACACTGATGTGTCGGGCGTCATGCTTTCCCCTTAGCCACAAGCTTTAGGAAGGAAGCAACTACTACCAGCTTTAAAGTCTTTGGTATGACCCGTCTGGGGTTTGAACCCACGACTTCTTGATCCGCAAGCTGATGCTCTACCACCTGAGCTATTGCGGCGCTAAACAAAATAGGTTAAGATTCAAAATCATATACAGGAACTATGAATGAAAGGGTTTACCCTTAACTTGCTACATTTTGTTTTAAACCCATGCAAAATTCCTAGTTGTTTTTTTTGCTTTGATATTAGATATGTTACATGTCAGGGTTAATACACTTATAAACAGAGACCGAGCAGCAAATAGCGTAGATCCTGATAAAAGTCCTCCCAGCAGGGAGCTGGTTGATCTGGATCTAAACTATTTGCTTTTGTCTTAGAAATATGTGACTAGCAGACTAAGAGTTAACTTTTAAACTGCTTCTTCTCCTCTTATGATCTTATGATATACCCCTGGAAGAAAATACACTTGGAAAGCAGTAGATGCATTCTGGAGAGTGTTTCTAAACCAAAAATCCATCTCAAATATACATGTAGTTCTTAATTATAACACACACTTTGCATGTTCCTTAATGATTAACTTTTCTTGATACAGTATGGAAAAATTAAAAGTACTGTACAAATAACCTGAAATAAGACATAATCAAAACTCTACACAATGGTATATATTTGTTTTTAGAGTTTTCAAATTTTCAACTTTTCTAATGAGCAGTATGCTAGTGCTTTAGTATATAAGGCGAGGCACTTTTCTCTCAGTGGTATTATTTTTTTATCTGTTATTCTTGGATTTATTTCAAAATTTCTTCAAGAATTCACACTGATGTGCTGTGTGTGTACTTTATTTTTTTCAGGAACTGGCAATGGCATAGCAAAATGGACATATGGAAGCTATGATATTGAGACTGCTGCTCTTTCTATCATCATTGGTAAGTTTAAGAGGATTGAAATCAAATCCAGATAGATTTTTGTATTTTTCTATATTTTACTCTCATAGTTTAGTTTTAACCTGATTATGTTCTAATCGTGTTTAACTTCTTTGTATTCGGTGCTGCATGACCTGTTAAGTGTTGGTGTGCCGTAAAACCCAAAATACAAAAATATGAAATCAAATTGTTAACATATGGCATAGGTTAAACAGTTACAAATTTTGTAACCAGTAATTTGGTTTTATGATACATAGTATATATTTGTTGAAATAAATAAAGTTAAAAACTATCAAATGTGTTTGCTGATGTTGAAATACTCTCATCTACTAATCCAACAAACTTAACTAAGTAATCAAGTGACACATGGTTAGATAAGTGAAAGCAATACACAGAATACAGTACAGTTTAATTATCAGGGCCAGGACAACTGATTCAGTTTGTATTGTGTTTCACATTCTAATTTCTGTTATTTTTTCAACATTAAAAAATCATTTTAACAGTTTCAGTTATTTGTGTCTGTCATATACATGGAGAATTTTACACCCTCATACATAACCCCAGCCTGAAACCCCTTCTGGTCTCACATCACCACCTGTTACAATGAACAAAAGGATGCTCTGACTGAACACCTATGTGGGGTTACCACAGGTTATGGCAACCATCATGTCAAACTTTTCATTAATCATATTATTTTTTTTGCACACTGGTATTTGAAGTTGATTGCCTAGGAATTACACATTGCATGGGGTGCCAATGATCTAGTGGTTAATTCCGCAGTCCCTAACCGCATAGATTCATGTCTTAGTCGGGGTAAGAGCTTGTATGGGGGAAGATATATTTTATCTCACCTGCTGTGTTCTTGTGGTTTTACCCAGACATGTCTGTGATCATCCTCTACCAATAATTTGATGGATGTCATCAATATATCCATAACTGTGTCAGTATAATGAAAAACAAACATAAATACATTATCTAATTTTATAAAAAATTTTGTCCTGTGATTTTGTAATCAGTTTATTAAAATGGCACTTTTGATGTTTTTTAAATTATAATCTGACTGTCACAGACCAGACAGATCATGGGACCTGTTGGTTAAGGAGATCTTGGATGAGGATCTGCAGAATAATGTTTTTTCCTGATATCTCGAGTACTCTTGAGCCTGAAAAGCTGACAGTTTAAAAGTGATAACTGCAATGATACTGTGGGAGAGACAAAAGCCTACACTGTTAAACTTTCCATCAGCTTGATGGTAACTGCTGAGAAGATATTTGGATGTGATAGACTTTGGCGATGAAAATGAAAGTAATGAAACAATTTTTTTAATTTTTTAAGAATAGTTCAAGAATGAAACTTAATTTTTGCAGATTCTTAAGTATACCTGAATCAATAGATAGACGTATCAGCAAACAACTATAGAACATGGGCTATAAACAAATGAAACAGAATTATATAGCTTTATCATTTATTGGATGATGATTATTTATTACATTATGATGTGGAAGAATTGAACAACTACATGTATGGGATGATGGTGATGATAATGATGGTTGTGGTGGAGTTGATGATAATAGTAGTATTGGGGATGATGGTAGTGATGAGGATGGTGGTAGTGGTGATGATGATGATAGTGATTTTGGTGGTGGTGATGATGATGGGTATGATGATTTATTAACAACAAACAAACCAGGTTGAAAAATGAAAGCTTTCATATAGATATTCAGTTTATAATCATTTGGATTCCTTTTTTACAGGTAAATCTAACCCTAACAATGTGTTTGGAGTCTACAGCAATGATGAATTTGTGGCCTTTTCTATTTTACATGTTGGATATATTTATTGGTCTGATGTCATCTACACTTGTGAGAATAGGAGAAACCTGGGTGTGTGGAGATATCCAGGTTGGTAACTATGACAATATCCCAGTAGGTAAAAATCATGCAGAGTAACAAGGACCCTGTTAAATGATGGGCAAGTCACCGATATCTAACTCTTATGACTCACTTGCCCCGTAATGCTGTGCACAGGTTTTCAGGAGGAAAACTTTCTTTAAGGAAGGTCTTCCATCTCACTTTTGAAGCACCAGTGGTTTGATTTTGGCAATTTGTTTAGCATTTTCTGTCATTGGAAATACATGTAGCTGAATACTACTTTAAGGGATTGCGTTAACCCTTGCTGGCATGTATATTTCAAAAAATGTATATATATATATATATATATATATATATATATATATATATATATAAAAATTTGAAATATACATGCCACCAAGGATTTACACAATATATATATATATATATATATATATATGAATGCAACAATAAAATACAATACAAGCAATAATACGTAACTACACTTGTTTGAAAAATAGAGACATCATCATCCTCATCAATTATTCTATGCAGTCTTTTATTTCACCGAATCATAACAGTTCTTGTTGTCGATACTTTAAATGTTATGCCTTATGTTTATTTCATTTCAGTAACTTTGGTAGGATCCATTTTCCAGAAACTTCGTAAAATGAACCTCAGGATACAGTACCTGACCAGTCAAGAGATCGGGGAGACAGACAATGGGCACAGCATCAGAAATGTAACAGGAGAAAACACCAATACAGCAACACCCACCAAAGATCAAACTTCAGATTATGGAAACAAGAAAGTTCCAGCTTACAGGTACAAATATAACAGCAATGTATTATAGAGAACACTTCATAATAATAGCGTCCATGGTCTAATGGTTCAGGCTATGGACTTAGGTCGGAGGGTACTAAGTTTAAGCCCCATACCTTACATGGGATGTTTATCTTGAGAAAGAACATTTTCTTCACATTGCTGCAGTAGGTTATTGCCCAAGTTAGGAAGTGTGCTATAACGACCACCATGGACAAAGGTTTTAATTGATCTTTCTTATGTTATCCTTGAAACTAATAAAGAAATGATGACACATATAGACTTATAGAAATAAGTTTTATATTTGCCTTTTAACATAAAGAAGTGCAGTGAAACTTAATGTATCAAAGCACAAAGCTTTAATTTGCATTAAACATATGTTAAGTTATTAATTAAGCAAATAATAAATAATGTCTACGAAAAATTAAAACAGAAGTTGTAAGCATGTACTGATTACAACTCGCCCAGGTAGTGCAGTAGATCATTGGATAAAGACATCGGCTCCAGGTGTGAAGAGTATCAAATATCAAGGGATCAGTCCAAGGTCTTGATATGTCTAGGTCATAAAAAGCTTTTGAAACTTCTTGGATAATTCCATCCTAGGTACAATTGTCCCTCTAATATATCTGGTACAACCAGAAATACAGAAATACTATTGTTTGTTTTCCGAAGAAAGAATACCTGACAAAAAGTGACCAGACATGGAAGTGCAATTGGTAGAGCGTCAGCTCCAGGTATGTGAGGCCCTGGGTTCAATCCCAGGCCGCGACATACCAAAATCGTTAAAAATGGTAGTGGTTTAGCTCCCTTTCTTACGTTCTAGCAAATATAAGGGTAGTTTCACGACTGGTTGGCTCAGTGTTAGGATAATGTGACTGGCTGTGATATCATGCCAGGAATTAATGGCATGCTATATACAGTGAAGGCAGCACTATATCTGCTTCATGTGGACACCATCTCCAGATAACTGAAATACTGTTGGTGGGATGATAAACCCAATGAACATAAACCTGACAAAAAAGTGATAAGTGTAGTATATAGGGTAATGTACATGCTCAAGATGAACTTAATACCCCTTCGTTTGCATGTGTCAACAGTTTTCTTGTTAACTCACTAGAGTCTACAGTTTTTATCCAGTCTTCACCAAGCTTGGTCAGAGTGTTTGTCAGCAAGAAATCTTTGATCAGTTCATAATTGGGTCACATGGGGTCAAAAACAATGGTCATTAGGTATTATCATAGAAAACCTTTTTGAACACATTAAAGGTCACATGTATGAACCAATCTTCACTAAACTTGCTGAGACTGTTTGCTTGCATGAAGTCTTGGATGAGTTTTTAACAGGGTCATGTGGACTGAAAAAATAGGTCACAAGGTCACATCTTAGAAAAAAACTTTGTGAACACGCTAGAGGCCACATTTATGATCCAATCTTCACTATATTTGGTCAGAATGTTTGCCTGCATGAAATATTGGATGAGTTCGACACTGGCTCATGTCTTGTCAAAAAAGTAGGTCACTAGGTCAAATTTTAAAAGACAAAAAAACTTGTGAACATGCCTGAGACCACATTGATTGTCCTGTCTTTACTTGACTTGGAAAAAATGTTTACCTGAATGAAAGCTAGTTTGAAACTGGGTCCTGTGGGGTCCAAAAGTTGTTCATAAGGTCAAATTTTAGAATAAAGCTTGTGAAAACTCTAGAGGCCACATTTATGACTCCTCTTGCCAAAAATTTCTTAAGTAAATGACTCTTAATCACTTGACGCCAGATCTGAGCCTACTAAAAGCCTCCATCTTCAGGTGAGTGATTAAGGGCCATCATGGCCCTCTTGTTTATAAAACCACAATAACAATGTTCTTGTGTATTTATTTTAGAGATATCTGGAAGACAGTTGAAGGACGTTATTCGAGTGTTGTTGGTATGGGGGTTGCAGACTTGTTCCATAATGGAAACAATAGTTTGGCCTCTATTTCAACTCGATTGGTCATCAGTTCATCTAATAATGTGCTTAACCTTTTTGGTATCCTGTACAAAGTGTTAACAGCAAGCGTTATTGAAGTAAGTGTTACTTTGTTGTTTATGCTGTCATAGAGTTTATAAATATATTAAAGTTAAAGTTTTAATGTTAAATTTTAATTATGTTGGATAGATTCTATAAATTTAATGGGTTTTTAACTATAATATTTGAGTCGAGTTAAGGTTATTTAAGTTTTACATTTATATATATATATATATATATATATATATATATATATTTATATATATTACTGTTTCTGGTTATTAGTTATTACTAAATTGAGTTGCGCCAGTGGTTCTACCCAGGCATAAGTCTGAGGTCATCCCCCACTAATAATTAGCTGGACATCGAAAAAATATGACCATAATTGTGTCGATGTAACAAAAAAACAAAACATTAGTATTCATAATATTTAAGCTGATTTTGTGGTAAAATATTGAAGTCTTAAGTATAGGGTTGTTGTGTAATATAAAAAAAACAACATAATGTTGAAGCTGTTTTTTATAGAAATAAAAAACGATTTCTATCGTAATGTTTTGTTTTATTGTCATAGTATATCGAGTTTTCCTGAATGCACATTTCTATGGGTTATTTTGCTACAGAACAGAGAAGGAGACCTAACAACTGACCAAGCGAGAGAGTTCAAGGTAAAGTTGTTGGATGAATGGGCAGACTCGGAACCAGTCCTGGTCAGGCAACAGTGTGGGTTGAATATAGATGGTGAATATCTTCAACTCAAATATCCACAATTTCATGCAAAGTAAGTTTTTCTGGATTTAAAGGTTATAAAACATGGAGCAAGAGTCTTAAAATTGGTATCCAACAGTCTGCTTATGTAAAATGCATGTCACAATATTTTTGTGTTGAGAATTTAGTAATTATTTCTGAAAAAACTCATACTTCATACTAGATGATTTTGAATGCTACTTATATTGTAAGACAGTAAAAATGGCAAAAAATTCACTCTATTTTCTTTTCAAATGTATAAATAAGCACGATAGTGATGTCAGCTAAGAAATAGATATTGACATCATAGCGGACTACCCAGATCCTGATACAACCTAAAAGAAAGTTGTCATGTGGTTTTCTAAGCTTAAAAATCTCTATCTCTGTAGTCTGGCTCAGATAGAAAATACCTGTTTGCAATGAGGAATGGGGATTTATGTTTCACAGTTCACACTGATCTAGGGCAACAATGAACAGTATTACATAGGACCTTTTCAGGTAACCATGACTTTTTCATTTGAGAAGAAAATCTTTGGTCCAAACTGTCAGATATTATGTATAAGACCATTCTGAAGCAACTAACTGGCCATTTTATAAGTATTATTTCCAATTTGACAAGGAGCAATTTAAGAGAGCAGTTAAAGTGGGAAACTTGTATCGCCTCAGCCCCTCCTTGTAATACCTTGAAACATTTCCTAACATTTCACTACTGGCCATAATAGCTCAAGTAGTACAGCTTCGGCTTGCGGATCTAGAGGTCGTGGGTTCAAATCCCAGCTGGGTCAGACAAGAGACTTTAAAGTTGGTAGTAGTGGCTTCCCTCCTAACGCTCGGGGCTAAGGGGACAGCATTACGCCTGACTTGTCGGTGTCAGTATAATGGACCGGCCAGGTTCAGTCCCTGGGCACCTCATAAGTGTCCCTGTGCTATAATGATAGAAATGTCTCTGCACAGTATTGGCAGAAATGCCGGCAAATCCCTAGCATTTCACTTTCATACTTTGACATTTCCTGTCAGATTGCTAATGTATAATAAATTAGGGAAGGCAATCCTTATGAAATCAGCAACCGGTTAACTACTACAGCTGTTCCACTAATTAACTGGCTACATATTGCCACTATTAGTTGTATATTGAAAAGGTCAGCCTTAACTATTATAAACATGGTATTTTGTTCACCTATGTGATTACCGTAATCATATTTATTATATCTATTGTTGTGAGGTAAGAGCTGCCTTATAATAACTGCATTAAAAAAAGGATTGGCATAGTTTTCATATGTTAAAAATTGGGGACACTACAAACACATAGTGCTGACACAACACAATCACACCATGCTGACACACTACAAACACACCATGCTGACACACTGCGATCACTCCATGCTGACACACTACAATCACACCATGCTGGTGCACTGCAATCACTCCATGCTGGCACACTACAAACACACCATGCTGACACACTACCATCACACCATGCTGACACACTACAAACACACCATGCTGACACACTACAGACACACCATGCTGACACACTACCATCACACCATGCTGACACACTACAAACACACCATGCTGACACACTACAAACACACCATGCTGACACACTACAAACACACCATGCTGACACACTACAAACACACCATGCTGACACACTACAAACACACCATGCTGATGCACCGCAATCACTCCATGCTGACACACTACAAACACACCATGCTGACACACTACCATCACACCATGCTGACACACTACAAACACACCATGCTGACACACTACCATCACACCATGCTGACACACTACAAACACACCATGCTGACACACTACAGACACACCATGCTGACACACTACCATCACACCATGCTGACACACTACAAACACACCATGCTGACACACTACAAACACACCATGCTGATGCACTGCAATCACTCCATGCTGACATACTACAAACACACCATGCTGACACACTACAAACACACCACAAACACACCAGAAACACACAGTGCTGACACACTACAATCACACCATGCTGACACAATACAAACACACCGTGCTAACACACTACAAACACACTGTGCTGACACACTACCATCACACCATGCTGACACACTACAAACACACCATGCTGACACACTACAAACACACCATGCTGACACACTACAAACACTCCATGCTGACACACTACCATCACACCATGCTGACACACTACAAACACACCACAAACACACCAGAAACACACAGTGCTGACACACTACAATCACACCATGCTGACACAATACAAACACACCGTGCTAACACACTACAAACACACAGTGCTGACACACTACAAACACACAGTGCTGACACACTACCATCACACCATCCTGACACACTACCATCACACCATGCTGACACACTACAAACACACCGTGCTAACACACTACAAACACACAGTGCTGACACACTACAAACACACAGTGCTGACACACTACCATCACACCATGCTGACACACTACCATCACACCATGCTGACACACTACCATCACACCATGCTGACACACTACAAACACACCATGCTGACACACTACCATCACACCATGCTGACACACTACCATCACACCATGCTGACACACTACCATCACTCCATGCTGACACACTACCATCACACCATGCTGACACACTACCATCACTCCATGCTGACACACTACCATCACACCATGCTGACACATTACCATCACACCATGCTGACACCCTACAATCACACAGTGCTGACACACTACAAACACACCATGCTGACACACTACCATCACACCATGCTGACACACTACCATCACTCCATGCTGACACACTACCATCACACCATGCTGACACCCTACAATCACACAGTGCTGACACACTACCATCACACCATGCTGACACACTACCATCACACCATGCTGACACACTACCATCACTCCATGCTGACACACTACCATCACACCATGCTGACATTCTACCATCACACCATGCTGACACCCTACAATCACACAGTGCTGATACACTACAAACACACCATGCTGACACACTACAAACACACCGTGCTGACACACTACAAACACACAGTGCTGACACACTACAAACACACAGTGCTGACACACTACAAACACACAGTGCTGACACACTACAATCACACCATGCTGACACACTACAAACACACCATGCTGACATACTACAAACACACGGTGCTGACACACTACAAACACACCATGCTGACACACTACCATCACACCATCTGACACACTACAAACACACCATGGTGACACTACCATCACACTAAGCTGACACACTACAAATACACTGTGCTGACACACTACAAACACACCATGCTGACACACTACAAACACATTGTGCTGACACACTACAAATAAACTGAGCTGACACACTACAAATACACCATGCTGAAACACTACAAACACACCATGCTGACATACTACAAACACACCGTGCTAACACACTACAAACACACGGTGCTGACACACTACAAACACACCATGCTGACACACTACCATCACACCATGCTGACACACTACAAATACACCATGCTGACACACTACCATCACACCATGCTGACACACTACAAACACACCATGCTGACACACTGCCATCACACCATGCTGACACACTACCATCACACCATGCTGACACACTACAAATATACTGTGCTGACACACTACAAACACACAGTGCTGACACACTATAAATACATTGTACCGACAATCAACCTAGTCCTTAATTAAGTCCAGTAATCGGAGAAAATATTCAATTTGTATCAAATTAAATCAGGTGTCCCAGCCCTGAAAATTAAATAGTACTTTACTTTGGTTATTGCTCTTATTTTACCACCTGACACTGTTTAATTTGGCAAATGTATCAGTTATAATTGTTGGATTAGTAGGCGAGAGTATTTCAACATTAGCTAATGCATTTGATAGTTTTTAACTTTGTTTATTTCAGCAAATATAGACTATATATAATAAAACCGATTTATTGATTACAGAATTTGTAACTGGTTAACCTACCCTGAATGAGGTTAACCGTTGCCATCGCTAATAAAATTGAAAAATAATTATTTTTTTTCTAAAAATGCTCTTTGTGTATTGTGGAATGTGACACTCATGGCCTAGAGCGTTTTTAAAAAAAAAATGTAATTAATACAGGTCCCTCTTGAACAATTTACAACATTGTAAACTATACTTAAGTCTCTGGAAGAAATGTTCTTGGAGAAAGATTCTTAAGTGAAGAGTGTTTCTTGAAGTAAAAATAGGAATTTCATATGAATTCTAACCTGATCTTTAAGGGTTTAAAGTTACTTATTTACAGCTTTGAAATCAGTTTCAATGATCCTATTGGCCCAAATTTGTTCTAATTTGACCAATCATGTGTCTGAGAATGAAATAAGACTGTGTGACTGTTATAACCTCAAGCCTATATTTGTCTGAATGGTATTACTCTAAGCAAGGTATTTTCATGTTATGTGGATGTTATTTTGCAATGATGTCACTACTTTGTCATAACTTATCAATGAAAACGTAAGTGCTTGGGTGTTTTTATAAAAATAAATTAGTTTTCTTTTCATTGCTTGCATTTGAGAAACCCATCAGAAAAAGCGAGGTTAGAGCTCTGTAAAACTGGTTTAAGCACCCCAGTCGGTCCATATTGCCAACTGACTGTTCCAAGGCAGTAACTGTCGGGTTTGCTCTTTTTCTTAAATAACTCATCACAGATTTGTTCTTACTTTTAAATTTGACTTGCATATGAATACCTTTGTCCTGTGCTTTTTCAAATTTTGGTATATGTTGTAAGGCTTAAAGGACTTTATTTATTTCATATTTTCTTATTGTGATACTTTTTATTCACAGAATCCATGTCGGAAAGTTTCCACTCTTCACAAATGCTGGTTGTAACAAAACGCCCAAGAAGTGAGCCACAGACTTCTCAGCATTGTGTATTCAGGAATAAGGCACTTGTGGCCTAAGGGTCTAGGTACCAAGTTATATCTCCCAGCCCATCATTTTGTGGGTACATTTATTATTTATATATTGCACATTGATGTGTTCTGTCAATGGAATAACCATATTAAATCAAAGAAAGCTAACTACAAGTGCTAAATGAGAGGATGGGGAGATCAAAATATTAACTTAGCTTTTGTCAAGAGCTAAGAATATTTTAACTTTAGTTTGGGCGCCATTCGTTCTACCCAACCATGTGTCTGGTGTATGCAATGCATTTCAAAAAACAAAAACAAATCAACTTTACTTTGTGTAAAAGTTTAACTCTGTAAAAAAAGTCTTTGATTGTTAAGATTATATATGTTCAGATTCCAAATTATGAAAGTATTTGGTACAACAATAAATCTATGTTTATATTCAGAACTGTTTAAGAACTTGATACTAGATTCAATAACTTCTGTTAAGATTTAATTAAGATTTACAACTGTTTTTAAAGAAATGATACAATGTAAAACAATATAGTTATAGAAAAATTGTTTAAAGTTTTAACACAAGATTAAATGGAAAACTGTTATAACATGACACAAGAATAAGTCTTCTTTTCTTGGTTTCAAAATCATTAAAAGACCTATGCTAGATTTAAAAATATGTTTAGATGTAAAGCTGTTTATCTTGATAAATGGTCAGAAAACTCTTCCCTGTATCACTCAGGGCCTTCCACAGTATTTTGCTGAGGCACCCCAGCAGCTGCCATCAGCCATAAAACTCACACATGTATCCATAAGTAACTTTACCACATTTTCAAAGAAGTTAGCTGTCACTACAATAACTCGATAAGAAAACTTTTCTAAAGTCTGTTAATTTGTATGTGGAGATAATCAAGTTGTGTTCCCAGTGGACTCATCCTGTCAGAAACAAATCAGTTGGAACATGTAAACCTTCATTAGAAGCAGTCACAAGTCAGTTAACAACGAAGCGATCAAACTTGCTTACGAATACAACTAAAGGCTCATCCAATTGTCTTTTATGTCCTTTATGACACTGATAAGCGACCAATCAACAGCCCTCCTAAACATTTGCTGGATGCAAGGTTGCTTAGTTCGATCTCTTGGTGATACAGATGAGTAGATATTGAAGACAGCCTGTGCCATTTTATAAATAAAATTAAACACAAAATCAGGCACTCAAGTGGCCCAGATTATGAATTCAGCTGCCCCAACAACCCACATTTCAGATTTCAGTCACACTGTATCATTATGATTATGATGATGATATGTAAGTCTGTTATTAAAACTGGGAAATTTCTTAAGGTGTATTTGGTCTTGGTATTTAAAGTATCTTTTGTTTTTGAACTGTACATCTGCTTTAAACAATCGGGCTTTGAATGTTTTTGTATTTAAGCATTTTATATACATTTACTTGTTCATAATTATACTTAATTTACCATAAATTGGATGAATTTATTGCATGTTGACCTCATTTTCAGTCAGGTATTTTGATTTTAAAAACAGAAATTTATTTGGCTCAGGATTTTTTTACTTCACATTGCGGAAGACAAAGATTGTTGATGAGGTGAGAAAGCAACACTAAATGTATGTTACGAAGGACACACATGTTAAATATACAATATATATTAAACAGGATATATTTTGTTGGTATCCATTAAAGCTGGTATCCAACAGTTTGCCTATACATGTATCTTATGTAAGTAACAATATCTGACGTCTGTTTGAGCTATTTGTGCACAAATTTCTGTAGAAAAAAGGCCCAATTCATACTGTAGTGTAAGCTTTGACGATTTTCAACAGTATCTCAATTTTAGGGCAGTAAAACTCATTAATTAACAATTTAAGTGTTCATTCTTTTCAAATCTATAAATAAGAGCAATTGGGATTCCTGCTAAAAATAGACATCGACGTCACAGCAGATGACTAATAATGAGATTTGCTATAACTATGTCACATGGTTTTCTTAGTTTAAAAATTGCTAAATGTGCAGCGTGGCTCAGATAGGAAATACATGTTTGTGATGTATGGTTCAGACGGGTGTAGGGCATCAATAAACACCATTTTACGAGATCTGTTCCAGTAACAACAGGTCATTAATATGTTTAATGAAAATATTTTGGTCCAATCTGTCGGATATCACCTTTAATGCACAACATATTTTCTTACAATATTTGAACTTTCTTAGAATGATGTTATTTTGTTGATGTATTTTTTATTGTTGTTTATACACGAACCTTGTATGTTTGGTGAGGAGTGGGGTATTTATGTTTTAGTGTCATAATCAGAAACTTGTGTTTGTTCAATGTACATTAAGCATTATTTATATTTTTTTTCTTGATTATAATGTGTACCACTTCCTATAGTTTGACTGAGGTGTGGTCTGAATTTTACATTGTACTGTTCTATGGTGCTCATGTTGGTTCAAAGTATTGTTTTTAATTTACATAAATATCTATTGTATTTTTATACAAAATCATTAATTTGCCATATGTATTAATCAAAATTAAATCTTGTACAGTAATATTTTTAACATTTTTATAGAAATTGTTAATGAATTCGTGAATTTAAGTTTAATTGTTCCGTGATGGACTGGCTTTGTTTTTTAAAAAAACAACAGATTTAGAAATCCTATCTTCCATATTTTATCATTGTCTCATTTCACTGTTGTTCTTTTCTATTTATACAGATTGCTTTTTAAATATTGTTTTTGTATTTAACTCATCTTTTAGTCATTTATGTAATGGGGAAAGCAAAGCTATTCTATATATTCTTTGAATTGTTAAAGTAGGGAAAAAAGATTTCAAGACATACAGTTATATGTTTATATTTTATTTAATCATTTTGGAATGAAAATGGCATTCAACCAAGGGTTGCAAAATTTTATAATGAAAAATATTTGTAAAATTTTTTTTATATCATTTAAAATAATATTTGCTAAAAGAAGTAATATCTTTTTATTAATTATCAAAATAAAAAAAATAATTTATCTTTCTACATTTATGCAACAATCAATGTTGCTTAAAGGCATCTCGAAAGGAATGTGGTATCCCACTGAGCCAGGCCCCCACATGCTATGACCAGACCTGCTAATTGCTGGTCATCACTGCAGGGAGTCTTTAGCCAACATAGTACTAATCTGTCACAGTAATACCTCTGATGGGTTAATGCAAAACTAAAATACCTGCTAGTATGGATGTGAGACAGTAGGCTAGTTTTGCACAAAGCCACAAACATTATTGTTAGTGATAATGTGGGTTGTTTACTATATGATCCCTTACAAATTCTTTATTGCATTAATTACTAGGTGTCAATTTTGTAACTGCAAGATTATGTATTTATTTCATAGCTAAATATTTAATTTTGAAAATACATGAGAAATACAAGTTTTAGTATTCAAAATGACTTAAAATGAGTCTGAAGGACATTATTCTGACAATGAATGACTTTTTAAATTGCTTTTGTTAGAAACGTTTCGTTACATTTTACAAATCCAGATAAAATATAACTTAAAATATATATGAGAACTAAAAGAATGAAAGAAATTACAAAATGTATAAGAAATAACAAAATCAACCAACAAAGTAAGAAAGAAAACAAATAAAGATTTATATATATATATATATATATATATATATATATATATATATATATATATATATATATATATATATATATATAAATCTTTAATTTTGGTTGATTTTGTTATTTCTTATACATTTTGTAATTTCTTTCATTCTTTTAGTTCATATATATATATATAGAAAACAAGTTTAGTTCATATATATATAGAAAACAAATAAAGATTTATATATATATATGTCATATATATATATATATATATATATATATATATATATATATATATATATATATATATATATATATATATATATATATATATAGGATTGCGTAATTGGTATATTCACAACTGTTTCCTTTACAAACTGTGAATGACTATGTTCAACCCCCAGATATAGCATACATACACTTGGATCTTGAACAATACCTGAGTGACAGACACATCGTTACAGACTGTGGCAGCCTGGCTTATCAGAAAACAGATGCCCTCACATGCTGGGTGGGGCAATAAATGGGGGGGGTCACTTATATAAGGCTCTTGAGATCCCTTTAACTGATGTGCTACATACATACTTGTTCTGTATTATTTTTGCTTAGTACCGCTAGTCACTTGCCAGAATTTACGTATATTTGATATTTTTATAACATATATATTCTATTGTTATATTTATTATTGATTGATTTTGTTGTTGTTTGGATCATACATAAACAAACAATAAAGCTCAGTGGAATATAGAAACAAATTACAAAGTTACGATATTCTAGAAACAAGTACCAACATTCAATGAATTTACACAAAACTTATAAATCTCACCAATTAAAAAATATGTTACAAAGCTCCCTGGATTTTAGAAATAAATGAAAAACGCTGACTGGATTATAGAAACAGAATACAAAGCTTGCTAATTATAGAAACAAATAACAAAGCTCACTAGTTATAGACGATGCCAGAAATCAGCCCTTGTTATCTCCCTTGTTCACCATTGCGCGGCAGTTTCAGCCCTGCCAGTCCAGGAGAACTTATACGTTACCTCCCATGGCCAACGGTTACAATTGTCGAACTATACAATAATTTAATCTGGTATAAATAGGGTAATAAAGGGCCGAGTTTGTCATTTATTTCTATTATCCTGCATTTGATTAGAACATGGGAACGTTGATTAAAAAACAAGTATTTTAATTTGCCCCAATCTAGCCAAATACAGTCAATGAACTACCATCACGCTACAATATTTAAATGAACTAATTAAGTTGATATGTGAATGTTTTATACGTTTTCAAATAGGGTATTTTATTACAATTAACATATTTTCCTAAAACATGCGATTGAGCGTGTCATTTAAAAAAAATGATTTTTTTTTTCAAAAACAATATCCATGTGACATCAATGTAATTAAATATATTTCCAATCACACTTATTTCCGTCACTGTAAAAACAAATCCATTGCCGACAAGTAAAGAAGCCATAAAGTCATTGAGGTAATGACCGCATTGATAGCGTAGTGATAAGACAATGGATCAGTTGCCATATGCCGCTTAACTTAAAGGCATCTCAAAAGGAATGTGGTATCCCACTGAGCCAGGCCCCGGTCTGCTGTGACTAGACCTGCTTATTGCTGGTCATCACTGCAGGGAGTCTTTAGCCAACATAGTACTAATCTGTCACAGTAAACCCTCTGATGGGTTAATGCATAACTAAATTACCTGCTAGTATGGATGTGAGACAGTAGGCTAGTTTTACACAAAGCCACAAACATTATTGTTAGTGATAATGTGGGTTGTTAACTATATGATCCCTTACAAATTCTTTATTGCATTAATTACTAGGTGTCAATTTTGTAACTGCAAGATTATGTATTTATTTCATAGCTAAATATTTAATTTTGAAATACATGAGAGATACAAGTTTTAGTATTCAAAATGACTCTGAAGGACATTATTCTGACAATGAATGACTTTTTAAATTGCTTTTGATAGAAACGTTTCGTTACATTTTACAAATCAAAATAAAATATAACTTTAAATATATATGAGAACTAAAAGAATGAAAGAAATAACAAAATGTATAAGAAATAACAAAATCAACCAACAAAGTAAGAAAGAAAACAAATAAAGATTTATAAATATATATATATATATTGGATTGCGTAATTGGTATATTCACAACTGTTTCCTTTACAAACTGTGAATGAATATGTTCAACCCCCAGATATAGCGTACATACACTTGGATCTTGAACAATACCTGTGTGACAGACACATCGTTACAGACTATGGCAGCCTGGCTTATCAGAAAACAGATGCCCTCACATGCTGGGTGGGGCAATAAATGGGGGGGGGGGGGGGTCACTTATATAAGGCTTTTGAGATGCCTTTAATGCATAACTAAATTACCTGCTAGTATGGAAGTGAGACAGTAGGCTAGTTTAACACATAGCCATAAACATTAATGTTAGTGAAAATGTGGGTTGTTTACTGTATGATCCCTTACATATTCTTTATTGCATTAATTACTAGGTGTCAATTTTGTAACTGCATGATAATGTATTTATTTCATATTTAAATTATTCACAATTCACCATTAAGATCTTCAATTTATTATTATGTGTGGTGTTTTTTCCACATTTTTATAAATATTTTGGTAAATATGAGAATGCAATAACTCTTTCATAATTTGTCTCCAGTGAACAAAATTCTCTTAACGTAATTATGTTGCTTTTTATTCCCAGAAAGTTGGTAAAGCAATTGTTTAATTGAGTATGTTTTCCAAACCATGTTATTTATTTAAATCCTAAATAGATAAGCTATTTACAAAATTCTGTAGGAAATAAAACAGCTACAGCGATTTCATGGCCACAGTTAGAAAAATATAAACATCAACGATAAATCGGGTTGTTTCGGAAGTTTAAAATGATGCAGATATAAACGTGTGACAAAACACAATAATTATCGACCATAGAAATACTGAGCGATGCCTTTTCACGATGATTTAAATGAAGATTTTCCATTTTAATCAATTAATACTTATTTGAAGGATTGTGTTCGTATTAGCAATTATAATGCGAGATTTACACAGCTTTAGGAAGTTTTCTGCAGGAGGCTTTTGTTGTTGTCAATTTAATTAACATTGTATGAGAGTAAATAATATTTGAAACATGTATACTTGTACCTGATCTAATTTTTCACAACGTTGGTAGTGTGTATTGTTTACAGAAACAACCCAGTGGCTAGACTTATATTAATTTTCAATATGTGGTAAAACATTATAATGAAATAATATACCCACGCCTTATAGGCAATGTGAAATAAAATACCGCCAAATCTATTTAAAAAAACAACAACAAGAGTTTTATAAGTCCGCAAAAACATATTTCTGTTGGTGTAATGACGTGTAATTGAGACAAAAACTTCAGGATTCTTACTTCTGAGTTAATTATACATTCTACTGTCAACTTTTTGTAGCATAAGCATTGGACAGTCCTGCATTGCAAGTGGCCGTATTGTGGCTGTCGTGCCAGCCACTGAATGGCTGACGGACACGTGACAATACAATGACAGCCTTTTTTGATTTGAAAATGGCATTGTCTATAGAAACAAATAACAAAGTTCAATGGATTATAGAAACAAATTGCAAAGCTACCACATCAAATAACATCATTCAATGAGTTTACACACAAATTATACATCTCGCAAAATATATTACAAAACTCCGTGGATTTTAGAAATAAATTAAAAACGCTGACCGGATTATAGAACCAGAATACAAAGCTTCTTGACTTAAAGAAACAAATTAAGAATCAAATTACAAAGCTTGCTGCATTAATAAACAAATTACAAAGCTTGCTAACAAATTACAAAGCTTGCTGCATTAAGAAACAAATTACAAAGCTTGCTACATTATGAATCAAATTACAAAGCTTGCTGAATTAAGGATTAAATTACAAAGCTTGCCTGCATTAGGATCAAAGAACAAAGCTGCTGCATTATGAATCAAATTTCAAAGCTCATCGATTATAGAAACAAATTACATTATAATGATACATTGTATATTTTCTTTCAATATTTTTTAAAAATGTATAAAGGGAAAACATTTATTGAAGTTGTCTTTAATTTGCTTAAACTTACTCTAAATTTAAACCGACGATTTCACTGGCTGACAGCCCTGGTCGATCCACTTCCTATTGTTTAGGAGAATTACGTTAAAGGTGCGGTGCTAACATTTTAAGTGACAGCCACGTGATAAAAAAAAGCGCATGCTCTCAATAATTCATTTTTCATTTAATAACTTTGTAAGTTTAATAACTTTGTAAGGAAGCTGATTGTTAGTACTTTAGAGTTATGTTTTAATGATAAAATAAAAACTGTAAAACAATAATATTAGAACCAGTGTTCCTGTGGCCCGATCGCGGATATCTGAAAGATTGTAAGTGAATGTTACACCTAGAAAAAAGTTTTATTAATGTTAAGCAGATTTTTAAAACCTGAATATCAATAAACGTTTACAGGTATAAAACATCATAACTTTGTTTATTTGCCCTTATGTTAAATATCTGGGGTCTATTGATAAAGAATCTTGTGTTATAGTTTTCGTACTATAACTTAGAAATGTCCTTAAAGTTGATAAAAATTCCTCAGACATTTCTATACGTTGAATGTTTTATGAATGAAATTTAAGATTTTTTATCTCATGAAATATTTGAAGATTGAAGAAAATTTCTTAGTGTAAGTAAAAACCACAACTTAGATGCATTATAAATACAATCCCTAATGTAAATACCGTTCATGTATATAAACACTCTTATACTTGTAACAGTAAATTAACACCTCGGTTCAAGTAACCTGTTGTAGAACTGTGATTGGTTAACTACAATACAAATATTGCAAGTTTGCAGAACATCGTCTGACACCCACGACCGATCCATTCCGTTTCCCTCCATATATAGGATATTTAGTTCACGTCTCGCCGTGCCTGGTATTGATATTTCATTGGTCGCTTCATAATCCGATGAAGATTTCAGTCCAATGACAAAGCTCGTTCTTTCATTTCTTCGACAGACTTGACAAAATGGCGACGTCATTGTTATACTTCTAGTCTCCACGCTGAATAGTATGGGTTTTGTAAGGTGTATGATGATTGGCCAATTCTTGTTCTATTTAGTTCGATTAGATGACAGAAAATTTACAAAAAAACCCACGGTCGACGAATGTAGTAAAACGGAATAGTCGGGCGTGGGTATCTGACGATGGCTGGAGACATTTGCATGATTAATTGATGTATCGTGAAGCTCCATGTGACGTTGTTTTTTATCCTCAGTACACAACATATTTAATTGAATACATGTATGAACAAACCTGAATTTTCATCACTTTTATCGTTTGCACTCAATTCACGTACGGCTTTTATCAAGGCATGTCAGTGGAAGTTTGTTTAAGACTTAGTTTGCTTATGCAAAATATTAGTATGCACACAGACAAATATATGTTAATGTATAATAAATATGTGTTTTATCGGCTTTATCAATAGTAAACAATAATAACATCAGGTGTGTTTGACCTCGTGACCTTAATTTGAACGAAATGTACGGTGGCCTCAAACCTTTGATTGCAATCACAGAAACATCAACATCACCGATAATGAAACAAAGCATGCTTCTCTCCCATCAACCCTATCAGTAACGCAGACGGTCCGCGGGAGACGAGGGTATTATACTTGTTCAAACTGACTTATCTGTCGTCTGGATGGAAACTTGGCGGGTTTTCCAACCGCCTAGGCAGAAAATGATAAAAATAAATCAGGGGACGTTAAATAAGTTTCGCTTATTTTGTCGTATATGTTTGGTACCATATGGTACAGGTGTAGGTTCACCATATATCCAACGATCACCTGTTTGTAGCTAATGTGTTGCTTTACTTAAGTTATTGTTATTGCTTTCTTAAATTTTCTTCTAAACAGCGAATCACTAATCGATCTGTTGCTATTGTGATCCCTGACAGCTGTAAAATACTACATGTACAGCATTACTATGTCCTTATTTAGTATTGCCACACCTCAAAGACTGACATTGACTGTTCTTTTTGAATGATCCAATGCACCTAAAATGATGAACATTTTCAACTTTTTAACAAATTTAAGACTGAACCAGTTCCGCAATTTTAATAAGACATATACACGTATTTGCTTAAAATTGTAACGACCGCAGGGGTTGAAATATAAGCGCTTCAAACCAGCCTCGCTGCTGGGTTAACTCTTTAACGACGCGGTTTCAGCGGCTTCCCGATTTGCGCCGTTAAGCAACGGTTACCGTGGCCGGTGTACGGATGGGTGACCGTTGGGGAGCGCCGGCCTGCGTTACATTTGGTGGCAGCGGTGGGATAGTCAACTGCCGGACTGGAGTTGCGTGCCCACGGAACTTCCCAGGCCAAGTCTCGGGACGAGACTTCTCGGAGGGGAGAGTAATGTTACGACCGCAGGGGTTGAAATATAAGCGCTTCAAACCAGCCTCGCTGCTGGGTTAACTCTTTAGCGACGCGGTTTCAGCGGCTTCCCGATTTGCGCGGTTAAGCAACGGTTACCGTGTACGGATGGGTGACCGTTGGGGAGCGCCGGTCTGCGTTACAAAATAATCTGACTTAAATGAAAGGTTTACGTAAATTTCAATAATGCAGACAATTATACGCTTTTCACAGTTAGTTGTAGTTGCCATTTACGCGATGGTCATGTATTCTATGCCAGTATTAAAACACTATTTATAAGTAAAACAAATTTATAGATCCGCCGAAGAAACTTGGATGTTGTAAAAATTGTATATAGTGCATTGTTTTATAATTAACTTTGATACATGTTCGTCAATTTAAATGTTGCGTGTACTTGCCGAAGAAGTTTGACATTATTATGGTGTTGTATTCACAAAAACAATTAAATTCATTGAACTTTTTGATCAACCCTCACCAAATGTTCAGCCTCTAATACAAAAGCTTGTTCATTTAGTCAAAATCTCCTGTTCAAGCCATTAGCGTCTAACAATAACGTTGTTGTAAACGCGTGTAAGCGTAAATTTCTGTATATGTGTTGAAATAAGTCAACAATTGTTTTTATTACCGATTTTCAAAGTGGCATATACCTGATTGTTTAGAAAGATAAAATAAAAGGAATAATTCGACTGACAATCTGTTAATTTTACAACGTACATCGTGGAGAAGAGTGGAAAAGTAATATTTAAAATAAACTCGTCACAAAGCCGTAGATAATAATAATACAACGAGACACTTTCACAGTTTCTTTTGCTAGACCAGCACAGTAAAATGACGCGAATTTACAATGTGATTGAGCGTGATATTACGTTTGAACGGGTGCGGCACATGCCTCGTAGGACAAGAGTGTGCAGTGTACACCGGCAACTGTCATGGGCCTGCCACAAGGAGATCCAGCTGTATGAGAAAGACGCGCGAGTAACAACAAACGGGTTAGACCGCTCCAAAACAGCCATGCAAAACAGGTTCAAAGAACTGCTAGGGATTCAAAAGAAGATGCTGACCAACAAGCGCAGAAACAGTGACCGGCCAATGGCGGCGTCGCCAAGGCGAGCCAGCTGTCCTGCAGTCCTGTCGTCATCTCGAGGGGCAACTACCACGGCTCTTGCACAAACGCACCAGCTACCGGATGATGATGAGAACGATGTATTCAATTTACCTGCAACGGATTCGACAGAGCCATGTGGAACGAAAAGTGAAATTAACCCAGAGGCAAAATCCGATTTTCAGAAATTACCAAGGTCTGTCAGTATGAATGTTAAGTTTTCTGAATCTGCAAATGACGCCAAAGGTGGTTCGAATGATGATGAGGGCAATGACGTGCAACAGAGGGACGTTCCGGAACAAGCTTTACAGCGGAGGAAAACACTGCCGAATTTGTAATGTGGACAACTGGCCATATTCTGTAGTAAGATATTCTTGCGACTATAAACAAATGTGGCATATTTGTTGTTGTTGTACCGAAAATGAGCAAGCGACAATAAACTAATGTAGCATGTTTGTTGTTGTACCGAAAATGTGCACGACAGCATATCAATATACGTACCTTGGACAAAGAAGTTTTGATTTTTTATAATATATAAATGTTGGGGCTGGGTTGATACGTTTCTTTTTTGCTTGTACCTTTTTTCAGTGTGCATAATAATCGGACTGTGAAGGGATGTACATTTGATAAATAGTGGCAATATGCACATACGGCACACATCTTAAAACGTTATTGCAAGATTTCTAAACAGATTAATGCAGTAATGGACGCATAATTTGAATATACTTTTTTATTTGTTTTGGGAAACGTATGGACGGTACGTTGGATGACAAACACAAGCAGTAAACTAAGCAACCAGGATATACAGAAACGCTTCCTTAAAGCCGCAATCGCTTTTCAAGAGACATTGACTATATTAAAGGTGGTATCTGGCAGTTTGGACCAAAGTTTGTTTTCCTCAAATAACCAAATAAGACAATGTAACCTGAAAAGGTCCTGTAAAATGATGTTCATTGATGTCCTAGATCAGTGTGAAAAGTAGAGCATAAATCCCCTCTCTTCATTGCAAACAGGTATTTCCTTTTTGGGCCACGCTGCAGATTTAGCTATTTTAAAACTAAAAACAAACAAAACAAATGACGTGCCAACTTAATTATGTCGTCATGTCCCAAGGACTGAACCCGGTCGGTCCATTATACTGACACCGACGAGTCAGGCGTAATGCTGTCCACTTAGCGTTAGGAGGGAAGCCACTACTACCAACTTTAAAGTCTTTGGTTTGACCCGGCCGGGGTTTGAACCCACGACCTCCCGATCTGCAAGCCGACGCTCTACCACTAAGCTATTGCGACCGGTCACAACTATGGTCGTATTGGCGATTTTTAGCTAATTATTGTTGTAGGAAGACCCCAGTCTCATGTTTGGGCAGAACCACCGGCGCATCGCATGTTAGTTGGATATCCTTCTTTCACTAAAGTTCTCGCCCCGACCGGGACTCGAACCCACGCGGTGAGGGGCTGAGGAATTACAAGTCGGCGACTCTAATGGCTTGGCCACGGGCGCTCCCATTAAACATTATTTATGTGCTTAGTAATTTGTAAATACGTGTTATTTTATGTTCTTAAACGTAATATTCAATTTAACGTTTAAAAGGTTGAAAAGTCGTATATACTTTACATAATAATAATCTTCAAGACGTTGTTTTAAAGATAAACAGAAACTACTTTGTTACTGAAGCATAATATGTTTGTAGACCGTTGATGTAAATATGTTATAAATAAATGTACTGTTTAAATAAATGTGTCATTTTTTCTGTACTTTGCATTTGAGGTGTCCTTTTCAGTTGTAATAGAAATTGGTTCATCAAGTAATCAAGTTATTCAGTAGATTATGCTATATATTTATTAAGCTTCATAACCTACCAAAATACTTAAGGTAAAACAGTATAATAGACAACATATAGAATTTGAAAATTAACACAGCTGATGAGTTGTATTCGTTAATGTAGACGTGTATGCCAAATTTTAAGAAAATTCTCCGTCCAGTTTTGAATTTATAGATAATTTTGTCTTCTAAAATTGGTATTTTTGGTCTCCTCTTCAGAAATAAGAAAACTCCAAATATTATGTTGTATCCTCTTTAGGAGAAGTGTTTTGCTATTGAATATCATTTGGACACAAGATATAGCATAAGACAAATCAATCAAGCATTTTTCTTGATTGGTTTGCCTCAAACTATCCCAAATATGTAATTTATTGTTTACAAGTCCAACGCGTTTAAGACTGATTTTCCCGATTTTTCGGCTTATTGCACTTTATTGCAAAAACCGCCGAGCTCTTTATAGCCACACGATTTATTTCAGAATTGCCCAAAATGTTCTATAAAGTATTTTGGTTGATGCTGCTAAAAAATTTCCCCACATGGTTTTGATTTTTTCAGACTTTGACTATACCAGGTAATGAATTTGTTATCACATTTAGCACAAATCATACAATTCATTTACAAAAATAAAATTAAAAACAATACATATTTCCTTCTTAATCTGGTAGAGTGATGCAGAAATGATTGTTAAAGTGAAAAAGTAAACAGAAAAAAGTTGACAATTCGTGCCCATACCGGGATTCGAACCCTCAACCCTCAGTTTTAAAGCATTGTAACTCTAATTTTGATACTCTTCAATTGGAGAGTCATTACATTAGCTTTACCTTTAGAAGTAAAATTAACAAATAAAACTGAAAAACAAAGGTTATCAGATAACATGCAATTAGTTAAAGAAACTTTCCTCAGAATAGGTACCCAGAGATTGAAACAATTTTCGAGAATTTTCAAAACATACTTCAAGATCTCTTATGCATTTTCAAGCATAAGTTAGCTTTTATGTGGTCAATGAATGCAAAATGGTTTTCATGTTTGTTTGTTTTTTCCATTCACATGTAAGGTACCGACATACATATGTGTATACTATAAGTCTGAGAAATTTATAACACATTAATACTTTGCCTTAATCAGAGGTTTACCCTTTTTTCCTTTTTCTAACACAAAGGCCTTAGGTTAATAATGTTTGATATATATATATATATACATCAAAAGTTCTTTGAGACAGGTTTTAGAAAATGGTTCCTTCTTTATATTCTCAAATTTTTAAATATATATAGATATATAGTAATATAAAAAAATAAATAATAATAATAAAAGTACAAGAGATCAAACCTGTAGAGTTATATTTGCATGTTGTTTGATTCTTCTGAATGTCTCAAAGTTCTTTTGTTTAAACAGGACACTACTGTATTCTTTTATAAGTGTCTGCTAAGCAAGTACAACTGAAAAGGTTATAAAAAACTGATTTGCATTACAAAGTAACACAACTGTACAAAATATTACAAGCAGAAACATGAAACTAAAACATTCAAAAGCCAGAACTGTCGAGCTCAGGATGTTTATTTTACCAGCTTTTGGCAAAATGAAAGCAAAATAAGCAAAAGAATCTGATAAGCAAAAACAAAAAGTAAAAAAGGATTTTCATGTTGTTTTTATTTTTGATAAAGGTGATAGCCGACTGGTTGGGCTATTTTCTTCACGCTCATGCGACAAATAAGTCGTTACTTGAAAAGATCGCACGGAATGCTGTTTATTGGTTCTTTATATCAATGTAAATAGTAAAGCATACAACCCCACTTGTCAGTGCAAACACGTGTTTCCTATCTGAGCGACGCTGCACAGTTAGCTTTTATTACACCATGAAACCACATATCCTCTAAATGTTTATCCGGATATTAAGCTCTGAAGTCAATATCTATTTTTAGCTGAACGGACCATTGTGTTTATTTATAGATTGAGAAAACAGTGGACATCTTCAGCGAGATATGTTTCGATTTGTACTCTCTTGGAACTCCTCGAGTAATTCCGTCCTCGGGACCATCGTGGATCGTAAATTATCCGAGGCGTTCCGATTGGATTTTTTGTACTGTCTTACAAATTATTTAATGTTTAAAATCAACTTGAAAGGTGGTATCCGACAGTTTGGATCAAATATGTCTTTCTCAAATAACCAATAATTCATTGTTGCCTGAAAAGAATCCTGTAAAATGCTGATTATTGATGCCCTAGATAAGTGTTAAATGTTAAGCATTACATCCCAATCGTTCTTACAAATGGGTATTTCCTATCTGAGTCACGCTGCAGTGATAGCTATTTTTAAACTAAGAAAACCACGTGACAACCATCTTTTGAGATCGTGTTATATCTTTATCCGGGTAGTCCACGCTGACGTCGGTATCTATATTTAGCAGAGATCACTTTTGTGCTTATTTATAGATTTAGTAAGAATGAACATTGAGTTATTTTTCGCAATGTGTACTGTCTCACACACAGGTAGTGTTTAAAATCGTCTTTACGCTGACTAAAGTATGAGCTTATGCAGAAATTATGCATAAATTCTCAGAAACCGCGTTTAAATATCGTTACATGCATTTGGTGATACCACCGTTAAGAACGAAACGATGATAAAGCCCAAAAATCCCACTACACGGATAAGATAATGTAACAAACCGTCGGACACCATACACTCTTGCTTTAGTTTAAACTATAACGATTTTAGACCCTACCACAATTGTTAAGACAATACTCATCGTGAAAAACGCTCTCCATTCCGTTCAACCATATAAATAAGAACGATGGGGATTTCTGTTTAAATAGATAAGGACGTCAGTGCGAATACATGTAACGTGGATAATGCTTTAACGTGGTTTTAAATGTATTTGGTCACGTGGATTTCTTAGTTTAAAAATAGCTAGCTTTGCAGAGTAGCTCAGGAAGGAAATATATGTGTGTAATGACCAGTGGGGTATTATGCAATAAGTTTTACATCGATCAATAAACAACATTTTGCAGATTTTTTTATGTTACAAAGAGTACCTATTGTCGTAACAGAAAAAAATGTTTACAAAAAATTGTTTCACGTAAGACCGATGCGGCTGCATTTGTCTCCGCAAAAAACTCAAATGTCTAATCATCAACCCCACCCCCACCCCACCCCACCCCCCAACAAAAACACAACAACAAAACAACAGCAACAGCATCAACAAACAAACAAAAATACATTTGTGCGACAAATGCGCTCCGAGCAAGTTTTTTAAAGGTGGTATCCGGCACTTTGGATCAAAATATTCTTTCTCAAATAACTAAATAAGTCATTGTTACCAGAAAAGGTCCTGCAAAATGCTGCTCATTGATGATCTAGATCAGTGTGAACAGTGAAACATAAATCTCCATTTCACATTGCAAACAGGTATTTCCTATTTGACCCACTCTGCAGAGATGGCTATTTTTAACAAAGAAAACCACTTGACAACTCACTTTTGTGACTACGTTATATTGTCATCCGGTTAAGTGGCTCTGACATCGATCTCTATTTTAAGCCGAGATCACTACCGTGATTATTTATAGATTTGGGATAAATGAACTTTTAGAGTGTTTTATAACGATTTGTACTTTCTAACAATAAAGTCGGTTTTTAAAACTGCCATTACGTATACTAAAGTGTGAGTTTATGCAGAAATTACGACTAAATTCCTAAAATTGTGGTACAGTATTATTACATGAATTTGACATAGTCATTTGACAAACTGTCAGATACTGCCTTTAAGGGACAAGAAAGCACATATGTCTCGTGGCATATGAAATGAAATACAAGCACATTTGTCACATATTTTTCCACGGCAGATAAAAACTTATAATCGAGATTTACCGTTTTACCTCAAGTCAAGTGTAATCACCTATAGGTTTGCAAATGTTTTTTTAACTTTTATTTATTTATCTTTTCAAACTCCTTTTTCTTTTTTTCTTTTTTTTTTCTTTTTTTTTCCTTTTTTTCTTCTTTTTTTTTCCTTTTTTTTTCTTTTTTTTTCCTTTTTTTTTCTTTTTTTCCTTTTTTTAAATTTTAAACCTTAAAGCTGGAGTTGAACTATTTATTTCAATATCTCTAATTCAAGAAATCTGCACCTGGCTAAACTTTAAGTTGTACACTGAAACCTAAGGATTCCCATAAGTGTTTTATGGAATATCGTATATCGTGCCTTTCATCCTTAGGGCGAGACACGAGAATCGGGCGAGACCCAATATTCCGAGACACTACACGAGAAATGATACTGTATCAAGAGATCTCGCACTGTCGCGGTATCCCATACTATAATTCCAAACCACGAGATTTCGCGGTAGAATATGGTGTCTTGCTTCGTTTTTCGCCGGAATCTCGCTTCTCGCTTCGTTACGAGGTCTGATATGCTCGTGCCCGATTTCCATAATTATAGCATAATCCGGATTCTTTTGGAAAGTCATGCATGTTGTAAGTGCTTTTTAGTGGCGGATCTGAGAGCAGCAATTCTCGGAAAATGGCGATATTGTGTTTTTGTTTCTTTTGAATATTTATGATGAAACAAAATACCTGTGGGAAGATGCTTTTCGTTACACAGCTACAGTAGCTTCCAATGACAATTAAACAAGCATGTTGTCCTCGTTGGTATGACGACATATGGAAATATTATGCAGTTCGTATAAACGCAGACTGCGGATACGTTTACATCATACAAAATTTATTTTGATGTTAACATGGTTGATAACTCCTGGTATCTGACCACCTACATATTATTTTTAGTTTTTAAGCATAATTTTCTTGTTAATGAGCGCAAAAGAAAACAAGCAAACATTTATATTATTTGCTTTTGGAGCGCAACGTGCATTTAGTTGTCGTCGCTACCCATATGATTGAATCCTTTAGATAATAGTTTCTCGTGCTTGCGTTTTTAAAGGACAGTGCAAGCTTCGGAGTACTTCTATAATCTACCCTGGTTCTTCTAGGTGTCCGAATATACAGTTCATTTTTCTCGGAGCTCATTTGTCTCGGAGCTCATTTGTCTCGGAGCACATTTGTCTCGGAGCTCATTTGTCTCGGAGCTCATTTGTCTCGGAGCTCAAATGTCTAACCCCAAAACACATTTGTGCGACAAATTTGCTTCTATAAAGCTCAACGGAAAAAAACCCACATTTGTGCGACAAATTTGCTCCTGTAAAGCCCAGCGGCAAAAGGAACCCCCATTCTTCTAAAACAAACATAGATTATACATTTGTGCAAAAGTTAAAGTTACGTCCGATAATAGATACTATTTATTAAATATACAAAACTTTCTTCATGATAGATTTTTACAATAGTAAGGTCATTGCAACCCGTTTGAAATGAACTTTTCTTAGATGATATGAAATGGGTTAAAGCATCATCAAGACAAAAACATTACTTAGATTATGTATTTATTTAACGAGGGAAAATTTTGTTTTTTAGAAAATTCAGAAAATAATCCACTGCAGAATCTGAAATATGTTTGAAACACTCCTAACCACTCGGAACACCTCGCCATTTATCTTGTAGAAATGACTGACTTTTCGAGTGCACTCCTAGCGAGCGGATAGCTAAAACGCATCGTAAAATATGCGGTTTGCAATAAACCGCAAAACGCCTCGTCATTTCCTTATAAGAAAATAGAAAGTTGTCAACAAGCAACAAGCAGTGAATTATGTTGTTGTTTTTGTTTTAGGCGCGGAGTTGTTATGTATATGTTATGATATATCTAACGTTAAAGGATGAATCTACTATATACTTAATCATTGAGTTATATGTACATTGTAAGTCGTTAAATCTTTTAGTCAGTATTGTGACAGCCAGAAAATATTAGAACAGAAAAACCAAAGAAAACAATCTCTGTTGAAATACCGCCTCGGTGTCGGTCAGAATGATCCCCTTTGAGCATCTAACCCACTTAGTTAAGGGGTTGTATGTGGTAGCGCAGGAACTGGCATACCTCTAGCTTTTCACTCAAATATTATGTAGGTTCTCAATGCTGAATTGCGCTAAAGCTTGAGTAGATAGCTGATATTGAACCAGACAGGTGTTACACACAATCACGTTGATAAACGTGCATATTCGTAAAAGAGAGAGCAAAACTCCTTTACTTTTTGACTAAACGTCCACTGTATATACACCAGTGGCGTAGCCAGCGATACGCACGTACGCACGTGCGTAACATCAATTTGAAAAATGAAAAAAATAAAAATGCCAAAAATGCAATAAAAGTTGAAAATTTTTATGAGGGAGGGTAAGGTTTTTCGAGGCAATGGTGGACTAGCCTAGCTGTAAGGGGAAATGTAATCATTTGCACATCAAAATCTGAAAAAAATGAACTCGGACGTTGTGTGGCTAGTTTGCTGTCTATGTTCAGCACGTTGGAAACTGTTTTACAAATAAAGAAAGGTAAGTATGAAACAGCCCATTTTTCTTAGCAACGGAAGAGTTGCTTGCCCTTTGTTTGAAGTTTTTGACGCACTTTTTTTCAAAATGGCTTCTAATGAAAACACATGTAAATCTGCGGATCCGCCATATCCTGATGTCTTTTCTCGTTCGGATGAGGGTAGTCTTGAGGTCTCCGAGAAGAAATCGTTGCTGACGTCGAAGTGGGATGCTGTGCATCAGTATAAATTCCCGGAAAGGTAGATTTTAACTCTGTTTTATTATGAATTATCGATTTTAATACCCTGCAATAGGACTACCTTACAATTTAAGTTTTAACTAATTTTTTATGTTTTTTAGATTTTTTTATATCATATATATTTATATTTAAGTTTTAAGCAACATCTTATTGAAAGTTGTACAATATGAAAAAAAAACTTAAAAGCCGATTCTAAATGTGATTGAGTCATATTAAACATAAGATATATTCATATAGTAGTTATAAACTTCATATTTTCGAAAGCGCTGTAGTGTAAAGGTAGAGCATATGACTGCTGATCCGAAGGTCTGTGGTTCGATCCTCACAAGCACCTTCTTCTGTTGTTTTTTTTTCTTATTAAATATAACATTCTTATACAAAACATGCGTTATGTTTCAGATTCGTGGGCGGCAAATTCAGAAAAATCCAGTGTCACTGGTTTATCAGCAACAGCTGGCTGCGGTATTCAGTGAGCAAGGAAGGTGTGTATTGTGCGCCTTGCTACCTATTTGCAGGGAAAACGTCTCAAGACAAACAACGATCTTTAACAGCAGTGCCTGTGACGGATCCGAGCAACATCGGAAAACTGATTAAGTCGCACGCATCGTCTCCCTTGCACTCCGACTCATGTGAAGCTGCCCACAACTTTGTGGAGATCTTGGAAGGCAAGAAAAAGGACATCTTGAGTAGTATATCAAAGGCCCATGATGAACAGGTTGAGCAAAATAGGCGTATCCTTACAGCAATAGTGGACACGATAATTTTATGCGGGCAACAAAATATTGCTATTCGCGGCAACGATGAAGACAAAAGTAACTTTGTTGCTTTGTTGAAATTCAAAGCTCAAGATAACAGCCTTCTCGCAGACCACTTACAGAACTGCAGCTCACGGAACAAATACACGTCTCCGACCATACAAAATGAAATAATCAGTATTTGCGGAGAGCTTCTGAAAAACCAAATAGTGTCCGCGTGTAACAAAGCCCCATTTTTTGGGTTTATCGCCGACGAGGCTACGGACGCTGCAACGATGGAACAGATGGCTCTGGTTCTTAGGTAAATGTAAAATCTGACATCCAACTTCTATCAGTCAATTGCAAAACTAGTACATGTTACACAACTGTAATTCTATTTAGCCCTTTACCCAATGAGAACTCATATTCACACATTTTCAAACAGAGAAGATCCTGATAAAACGGCTCCTATTATAGATGTTTCATCAGGGTCTGCTCTGTTTGCTTCGGTGTGAATGCTTTTTAAGTCTTGAATACAATTGAAGCTACAAAAGACATCGGAGTTTTGTCAGTGGATAAGTGAATTATGTTTTCTATAGCTTTCGATTTCATTCATCGATTTTATTAATTTAAACAGATTTTTTAAAAAACAAATAACGTTTGAACAATTGATTATATTAATTGTGTATACATCACGTATTTCGTTGGGAAACATAGAGTTTGTTTGCTACGGCTAACAGAAAAGCATAAGCATTTTACATAATGACAGCAATCGTTTACAGTCTCTTTATACTAGTTGTCGTGTTGAAAGCGGAACTTTAGTACAAATGTTTTTAACAAAATCTCGCGATTTCTTGCGTTGCAAGGTCTTTAAAGCGTCAATGATGCGATATCAACACGGGTTGAACCGCGTTAGCTTTTCAAATCCCTAACGTGTATGTATGTATCCCTACATGTATGTTTTAGGTACTTTGATCACAGCAGCGGAAAGATTTTGGAAGATTTTATCGGTTTCGCCAAATGCGACTCGACAACAGGAGAGTCACTAGCCGCAGCTTTTATTGCCCAGTTAACGGCAGCCGGTGTCAACATTGACAATATGCGAGGCCAGGGATACGACGGCGCTGCCAATATGTCCGGCATTCATCGTGGAGTCAAGACGAGAATTCAACAACTGATCCCACGCGCCACTTACACGCATTGTAAAGCCCACTCTCTGAATTTGACTATAATACACGCCTCAAAAGAGCAACATCCACGAAACATGATGCAGATCGTTCAAGAGGTTGCGTTTGCGTTCGACTACTCTGCGAAGCGGCTGCTTCGATTTCAGGAGGTGTTGGGTGAGAATGACGCGGACCGAGCTGAAATGGAGAGGAGGACAAAGCTAAAGACGTTGTGCGAGACAAGGTGGGCAGCAAGAGCGGACGCTTTGTACACCTTCAAAGCTGCATTCGGCACCGTGGTACGAACACTGGATGAATTAGGTCAGAATAACGATGCCAAGGCGGTAGCGTTTAAAGCTGCAGTATCACAGTTCAGTTTTGTAATAACATTAGTTGCTGTTGAGCATGTGCTATCAGCGTGCGTGGCGCTCTCCAAGCAGCTGCAGTCTCCATCATGCGATCTACTGCAAGCTGTAGTTGAGGCTGGAGTCGTTAAAGCGCAGGTAGAGGCAGAGAGGAACGACCCCCTAGTGTGGCAGGCGCTCTATGAGAAAGCGGCAGAAATGGCACAGTCCATAGATGTTCTGCCAACCTTTCCACGTGCTGGTCGACAGGCAAACCGCCCCAACGCCCCAGCTGCAAACGCATCCGAGTATTGGCGGATAAATATGTATCTGCCGTTCGTCGACCATTTGTTGGCTGAATTAGACTCGCGCCTACTACAGGGAAACGAGCGATATTGCATCCAACATCTTCTGCCATCACGAATCAGTGCAATAACCGACCAGCAGATCGATGATATCTTCGACGCAGCAAGCCCAGATCTTAACGATGACAGAGGCACATTCTACAGAGAATGCAAAAGATGGAAGACTCGGTGCGACCAGGTGGTAACTAACTCCACAGAGTGTCTGCAAGATGTAGTGGCCGCTTTACCAGAGGACCTCTACCCAAATGTTGCCCGATGCTTCCATTTGCTTTTGGCAATGCCAGTTTCTACTGCGTCTGCGGAGAGGTCTTTCAGCAGTATGCGTCGCCTGAAGACATACCTGCGATCCACGATGACAACTAATCGTTTGTCTGGACTGGGTCTTCTGCACATACACCGAGATCGCGAGCTGAGCGCAGCTACAGTAGTTGACCGGTTTGCCGAAAGGAAGCAACGGCGCTTAGCTCTCATTTTTCAAGACAACTGATTCTTAAACGGCGGTCCACAACAATTAAATAATTATTTCACGTAAACAGCGAATTGCTTAATCAAAAGCCAGATTACATGCAGCTTCTGATCGAATTTTTTACCGTTTCCAACATACGTCAGATAAACGACTTATTAATACTTATTGCAAAACCAGCTTTCCACAATTACTCAGTCATTATTCAGTGTAAACAGTGAATAGCAAGATTAGAAGCCGCGCTGAAAACGTGGTTTCTGATCTAGCTATTTGCTGTATACAACAGTTCGGTATCTAAAAAATCGTACCTACTTCATTTTGAGTTACGCAAGAATTTTGCGTAAATTGTTTAGTGAAACGAGCACCTTGTTTTGAGTTACGCAAACTATTTGCGTAAGTTTTTTAGTGAAACGTACGCCACAGAAATGGGAAAACACGTGATTTGTTTAGGAATTCGCAAGATACATGTATGTAATCTCTTGCTATAAATGCAACGCATGCATTGCATCGTACTTCAGAGCAATCTCGGTTTTATCAGTTACCGAAATGAACGTGTAATGTATGCTATTGACGAACTTTATTGCGACATGTGGTGTCAAACGTTAGTTAACTAAATGTGAGATCTCCATTAAACTGACTCGATCATACAAAGACGGATCCCATCTATACACTCAAACAGTTTCTTTGTTTCATGTGTCCAAATGAGTGTTTTCAGTACAACATCCTAGCGACACTGCAGCAATGACATATGGCAAAAACGCCTTGTTAACCTTTTCCCTTATTAGAAATAAAAATTGTTTTGACCCTCATAAATAATAATTGGTGCATTTCAAATAAATACTTACTTTTTTAAAATTGAATTTCTATTGCTTACCTTGTAGCCGTGATTCAAAGTGATATCCTTAACAAAGCAAACCGTGCAGACGCTGATGAAAAATGGGAGCTGTTTCATTGGGGTCTTTTCAGTTTGTAAAGACATAAATATGAGTTTTATGAGGTAAAGGGTTAACCAATACAATTTAGAACAACCAGTTTCAAGAATACAATAAAGCCTGAGAAAAGTCGAACATTTTGAAAGCAAATTATAGGGTTTTGGTTAGAGCTTTTACCTAATGCCGGTCAATCTGGGGTCTTAAATCTTCAGATGGAGCTTTTGCACTTTCTGTTGACATGTGTTTGTTGTAATAAAATGTGAATATGACCTCCTTATTTCTCAGGTTTAAGCTAAACAGTATTGTAAACGGTTATTTACATTACTCGGAGCTAAATCTTACATAAACCAGATGACGTTTTTAAGATTTTTTTGACAAATATTGGTTTACGGTGGGTCAAAAATCTCCAAATGGAGCTTTTTTACCCATTGTTAACAAACATTTGACACGTTTCTACCTTTTACATTTCCGATTTATTGATAAAATAAACATGTATACCTCTACTCAAGGTTTTATTGTAAGTTTCGCCGTTTTATAATTTTCACATTTTCCGACGATGTGTACGCAAATGCGTATTTTTCGTATAGGTAGCTCCGCGCCTGACGACAGAATATGACTTAAAATATATTAACTTAGGCTAGACTCTATATCTAAAATTGCATTATAAAAGACCAGCATCTGTGGCCTGGATATACCCCAGAGCTCACCATTTCGATCTCCAAAACCATTTTTCGGCCCGGGGGAGGCCCCCCGGACCCCCACCTGCTGGAGGGGGTAAACACACCCTCCCACACCCACCCCCTTTGGTGCGTAACATTGATTTCGGTCTGGCTACGCCACTGTACACAAAGTATTCGTTTTAAACATATTTCGACTTTCGTGACGCTGACCCGTTTTTTTAACTTCTTGACAATAACTGACCACTTATGTTTTAGCTCATCCACGTCATCCGCTGTGACGTCTATGTCTATTTTTAGCAGAAATCCCACTCATTCTTATTTATAGATTTGAAAAGAGCGAACATTTTAAGTGTTTAATAATGAGTTTTACTGCCCCAAAATTGAAATACTGCTGAAAAGTTGTCAAAGCTTAGACTAAAGTATGATGTTTTTTCTGCAGAATTACACACACATACCCCAAACAGAGGCCAGATATTGTTACATAAATAAGATGTAGGCAAACTGACGGGTACCATTTTTACCAACGACATAGTTTCGGAAAGCAATTCTAATTGTATTGTTTTATTTTATATTCCAATTAACTTGAATGTTGTTATTTTTATATTATTCCATGGAAATATATATAAAAAGTCTTAACAGTTGTTCTTCTTATAATGTTGTATGAGACAATAACAGCAATTAAATCGAAAACTAAGAACTTATAGGCATGGCCTAAATACTGCACGCGGCAGGAAAATTATGTTCTAGGAAACGGTTAGTTAACCTTTGTTTATATATGTTGATAAAACTGATATTATGTAAATGTAACTTAAATGTAAATGCCAAACTTTATCATATTTACATCAATGTCACGTAAAAAACAAGAATGTTTGTATAAGAAATGATAAGTAAAATTTAGACTCCCATCTTTAATTGAACCATGTTGGACTGTCCAAAGTGTTTCGGCTTCCACGATACGACACAGCGCCTAATGAACAGATAGGCTAACCGTCGAGAACCTCTCTTTTAAAACAGGTATGTTTGTTAGATCGACTTGGTCAAACTTTATAAATTAGCATAAGTACATGGATTTGTCGAAGACTCGTTCTGATAGCAATTCGCTCCCCATTTCCACCCTTTCCTACACATATTTGTGTTTATAAAAATACATTGCCGTCAAATCTGGTGTATCTGCTATTACAAATTGCATTCAATCGGAAGTCCTCTTGTAATTCCGTCCTCGGTTTTGACGTCTGTCTCAAAAGTAGTCCCATTTAGGACAATAGTCGAGGTCATCCGACTACCTACATACAACCACACTCGGAACTCCTCGGGTAATTCCGTCCTCTACGTAATCACCTCTGAAATAATGCTGTCGCCGCCATATTGACGAACAACATCTAAAACAGCAATCGTACCTACTCGGCGGTCTCCGGCAAACTTCGGATATGGTCATCACCGAAGCGTGATCCGAGTGCATGCAAAGTAATAACTGGTATACTACACTTTTACCAAATCTTGTTAGTAATATACATACAGTATCAACTAAGTTAAAAATATTCTTCAACGAAGCAATCTGCTCTTCTTTCAAGGAGTGTTGAATCTCCATCACATCTAAAGCGTACTGCATGCACTTTGAAAAGTCAGCCATCTTTGTTTACATAATGCAATGAGAAGTTATTCGCCGGGCCAAATCAACAACTGGTGTATTCCTACAATTACATACGAGGTGATATATCCGAAGCTTGCCGGAGATCGCCGAGGAGGTACGATTGATACAACCATGTACATAAGAAAGATGTCTATGCATACAACCGAGAGATGATTCGTGAATTATCCGAAGTGTTCCGATTGAAATTGCATTTTGAACAAGGGCATTCTCGGTTTCTTTTGTTTTGGTTAAACAACACCTAGCAGAACAGCTGCGAATTCCAAAATATGCCTACTACCTATGTTTATAATTGCAAGCTACATTTTATTGTTGCATGCTACACTGTTTAAAGTGGAAGACTTGATTCTTTTCTCTGAAAAGGTCTCACAGAACCGAACAGCTGCGATTTCCTGATATTGCCTGCTACACTATCGTAACCATAACCTTGTATTCCATGCGAGGCACCGGCGTCAACTGCAACACAGACCGGCGGTCGGCAATTAGCTGTAGCTACTTGTCTGTCTTTTATTTAATAGCACGTATGCCGTGATCTATCAGCTAGGCAATAAAAGAATACTCATTAGACCGCTATAACCAGAAACTTGTGGCTAAGATTTGGCAAATTTAAATGATAAACGATGCCTTTTTTGTTTGTTTGTTGTTGTTGTTTTGTTGTTGTTGTGTTCTTTTTTTGGAGCGTGGGGTGGAGGGTGGGGGCTATTTTTATTTTTTTTTACAAATGGTCAACATTGTTAACGCATGTGTTGCTTTGCATATGGAGTGTTTTATTTATTTATTTGGGTTTTACGGCACACCGACACTTAACAGGTCATACGGCGCCGAATTAAGAAGTTCAATGTGAACAGAGAAAAATCAGGTAAAAACTATGGAAAAATCAAAAAAAATCTATAAGGTTAAATTAATGTGAACTATAATTGAAAATAGGTTAATTTATTAAACGGTCTAAAATGTATAACGGTTGCTAAATAAACAGTTTAGAAATTTATAACTTATTATGAATATTAATCTCGTTCAAGAAGAAAACAAGGTTAGAATCCGACACTGTCCTGAACATGTACATGTTATTGACATTGAAATACTTCGACCATTGGCGCCCTGTCTGGCCAGGTTGACAGTACGTGTGTCCTAGACGCTTTTCTTTCTTCATATCCTCAGACTAATTCTCGACTAAGATTCCTAGCCCTCTTTCGGTTTCGCTCTCCGGCAAGGAAACAACTTTATAAAGGATGTATATGCTCAAATATGTGTTATTGTTGTTGTTTTCGTTTAAGCCACTTTGTTGTTAACTCAGCATAAATTGGCAATAACGTATGCTATGGCAATTGACTATATATTAACATGTTAAGAAGTATTTGAAAACTATCAAAATATTAATCAAACTAATTAGAATTAAATATTTGATTCAACTTAAAAACTTATTTTAAAAAATGGCCAAAGGAGAGAGAAGGAGCAATTTAGAAAAAAAGATCTGGAATAGATGACTAGACATGACGGTCGCAGAGGATAAAAAAACAGACAAGATAATTTTAATAAACATTATATAACGTTTTGTTGATTTTATATATGCATGTACTGCATCAATTATTGAAATGTTTGGATCAGGTATCTCAGATTGGAATCAAGGTATAACTAGATTTTAACTATTTTAGTGGAATAACTTGAAATGGTAGAAAAACCAATGATGATTTAGTCAAGAATTGTTTCTTTGATTAATGTCAGTAAGTCCCATGACTCAACAAATGCAAATGCATGTGAAGTGTTTACGCGAATGTGTGTTTTCTGCGTTTTTGATGCAATAATTCGTATTTGACGCAGTCAGAAGAGCATATTGCGTTTTTCGTGCCGCAACTTTAATTGTGAAGTTAAAGTCAGCCTTTCTACGACCGAAATCATCATTTCTGGAGTTAAAAACATGGAGCCAAACGAACTTGAAATATTAAGAATAAGGCTGTTTGTATTTAAAATTTCCAAGCACTTCGGCTATTGCAGCTATGATTTTGGCTTTGACTTCGGGAAAATTTTATCTGCACTTCTTAACTTTTGCATTGATCATAATTACAAAATTACGAATTAAACGGTCATTGAAATCATTATTCATCATTTGTAGCTATAGCGACTTGTACGTCTTCATAACTGCACAGGCAAAAGTATAAAAAAGATAAATGTTAAATGCAGTTACAGTTGTATAGCCTAAACATGAAAAGTAAAGTATTAATCGACGAACAAAAAGTTGCAATTCTGTATATATCTCTCCTCTAGATACTGCCGTTGTATGATCGTCCTGGGGACGGAATTATCTGAGATGTTTTGATTAAGAGTACAAAACTTTAACCAAACCAAGCGCTACAGAAACTAACTAAATCGTTTTTGCAGTTTCATAACTATTTTCGTGGTGCAAATATGGTTGCTAGTTGGTCACAATAAATATATGTACTAGGATGAGGTCTTTATTGCCAGTGGCGTAGCCAGACCGAAATCAATGTTACGCACCAAAGGGGGTGGGTGTGGGAGGGTGTGTTTACCCCCTCCAGCAGGTGGGGGTCCGGGGGGCCTCCCCCGGGCCGAAAAATGGTTTTGGAGATCGAAATGGTGAGCTCTGGGGTATATCCAGGCCACAGATGCTGGTCTTTTATAATGCAATTTTAGATATAGAGTCTAGCCTAAGTTAATATATTTTAAGTCATATTCTGTCGTCAGGCGCGGAGCTACCTATACGAAAAATACGCATTTGCGTACACATCGTCGGAAAATGTGAAAATTATAAAACGGCGAAACTTACAATAAAACCTTGAGTAGAGGTATACATGTTTATTTTATCAATAAATCGGAAATGTAAAAGGTAGAAACGTGTCAAATGTTTGTTAACAATGGGTAAAAAAGCTCCATTTGGAGATTTTTGACCCACCGTAAACCAATATTTGTCAAAAAAATCTTAAAAACGTCATCTGGTTTATGTAAGATTTAGCTCCGAGTAATGTAAATAACCGTTTACAATACTGTTTAGCTTAAACCTGAGAAATAAGGAGGTCATATTCACATTTTATTACAACAAACACATGTCAACAGAAAGTGCAAAAGCTCCATCTGAAGATTTAAGACCCCAGATTGACCGGCATTAGGTAAAAGCTCTAACCAAAACCCTATAATTTGCTTTCAAAATGTTCGACTTTTCTCAGGCTTTATTGTATTCTTGAAACTGGTTGTTCTAAATTGTATTGGTTAACCCTTTACCTCATAAAACTCATATTTATGTCTTTACAAACTGAAAAGACCCCAATGAAACAGCTCCCATTTTTCATCAGCGTCTGCACGGTTTGCTTTGTTAAGGATATCACTTTGAATCACGGCTACAAGGTAAGCAATAGAAATTCAATTTTAAAAAAGTAAGTATTTATTTGAAATGCACCAATTATTATTTATGAGGGTCAAAACAATTTTTATTTCTAATAAGGGAAAAGGTTAACAAGGCGTTTTTGCCATATGTCATTGCTGCAGTGTCGCTAGGATGTTGTACTGAAAACACTCATTTGGACACATGAAACAAAGAAACTGTTTGAGTGTATAGATGGGATCCGTCTTTGTATGATCGAGTCAGTTTAATGGAGATCTCACATTTAGTTAACTAACGTTTGACACCACATGTCGCAATAAAGTTCGTCAATAGCATACATTACACGTTCATTTCGGTAACTGATAAAACCGAGATTGCTCTGAAGTACGATGCAATGCATGCGTTGCATTTATAGCAAGAGATTACATACATGTATCTTGCGAATTCCTAAACAAATCACGTGTTTTCCCATTTCTGTGGCGTACGTTTCACTAAAAAACTTACGCAAATAGTTTGCGTAACTCAAAACAAGGTGCTCGTTTCACTAAACAATTTACGCAAAATTCTTGCGTAACTCAAAATGAAGTAGGTACGATTTTTTAGATACCGAACTGTTGTATACAGCAAATAGCTAGATCAGAAACCACGTTTTCAGCGCGGCTTCTAATCTTGCTATTCACTGTTTACACTGAATAATGACTGAGTAATTGTGGAAAGCTGGTTTTGCAATAAGTATTAATAAGTCGTTTATCTGACGTATGTTGGAAACGGTAAAAAATTCGATCAGAAGCTGCATGTAATCTGGCTTTTGATTAAGCAATTCGCTGTTTACGTGAAATAATTATTTAATTGTTGTGGACCGCCGTTTAAGAATCAGTTGTCTTGAAAAATGAGAGCTAAGCGCCGTTGCTTCCTTTCGGCAAACCGGTCAACTACTGTAGCTGCGCTCAGCTCGCGATCTCGGTGTATGTGCAGAAGACCCAGTCCAGACAAACGATTAGTTGTCATCGTGGATCGCAGGTATGTCTTCAGGCGACGCATACTGCTGAAAGACCTCTCCGCAGACGCAGTAGAAACTGGCATTGCCAAAAGCAAATGGAAGCATCGGGCAACATTTGGGTAGAGGTCCTCTGGTAAAGCGGCCACTACATCTTGCAGACACTCTGTGGAGTTAGTGACCACCTGGTCGCACCGAGTCTTCCATCTTTTGCATTCTCTGTAGAATGTGCCTCTGTCATCGTTAAGATCTGGGCTTGCTGCGTCGAAGATATCATCGATCTGCTGGTCGGTTATTGCACTGATTCGTGATGGCAGAAGATGTTGGATGCAATATCGCTCGTTTCCCTGTAGTAGGCGCGAGTCTAATTCAGCCAACAAATGGTCGACGAACGGCAGATACATATTTATCCGCCAATACTCGGATGCGTTTGCAGCTGGGGCGTTGGGGCGGTTTGCCTGTCGACCAGCACGTGGAAAGGTTGGCAGAACATCTATGGACTGTGCCATTTCTGCCGCTTTCTCATAGAGCGCCTGCCACACTAGGGGGTCGTTCCTCTCTGCCTCTACCTGCGCTTTAACGACTCCAGCCTCAACTACAGCTTGCAGTAGATCGCATGATGGAGACTGCAGCTGCTTGGAGAGCGCCACGCACGCTGATAGCACATGCTCAACAGCAACTAATGTTATTACAAAACTGAACTGTGATACTGCAGCTTTAAACGCTACCGCCTTGGCATCGTTATTCTGACCTAATTCATCCAGTGTTCGTACCACGGTGCCGAATGCAGCTTTGAAGGTGTACAAAGCGTCCGCTCTTGCTGCCCACCTTGTCTCGCACAACGTCTTTAGCTTTGTCCTCCTCTCCATTTCAGCTCGGTCCGCGTCATTCTCACCCAACACCTCCTGAAATCGAAGCAGCCGCTTCGCAGAGTAGTCGAACGCAAACGCAACCTCTTGAACGATCTGCATCATGTTTCGTGGATGTTGCTCTTTTGAGGCGTGTATTATAGTCAAATTCAGAGAGTGGGCTTTACAATGCGTGTAAGTGGCGCGTGGGATCAGTTGTTGAATTCTCGTCTTGACTCCACGATGAATGCCGGACATATTGGCAGCGCCGTCGTATCCCTGGCCTCGCATATTGTCAATGTTGACACCGGCTGCCGTTAACTGGGCAATAAAAGCTGCGGCTAGTGACTCTCCTGTTGTCGAGTCGCATTTGGCGAAACCGATAAAATCTTCCAAAATCTTTCCGCTGCTGTGATCAAAGTACCTAAAACATACATGTAGGGATACATACATACACGTTAGGGATTTGAAAAGCTAACGCGGTTCAACCCGTGTTGATATCGCATCATTGACGCTTTAAAGACCTTGCAACGCAAGAAATCGCGAGATTTTGTTAAAAACATTTGTACTAAAGTTCCGCTTTCAACACGACAACTAGTATAAAGAGACTGTAAACGATTGCTGTCATTATGTAAAATGCTTATGCTTTTCTGTTAGCCGTAGCAAACAAACTCTATGTTTCCCAACGAAATACGTGATGTATACACAATTAATATAATCAATTGTTCAAACGTTATTTGTTTTTTAAAAAATCTGTTTAAATTAATAAAATCGATGAATGAAATCGAAAGCTATAGAAAACATAATTCACTTATCCACTGACAAAACTCCGATGTCTTTTGTAGCTTCAATTGTATTCAAGACTTAAAAAGCATTCACACCGAAGCAAACAGAGCAGACCCTGATGAAACATCTATAATAGGAGCCGTTTTATCAGGATCTTCTCTGTTTGAAAATGTGTGAATATGAGTTCTCATTGGGTAAAGGGCTAAATAGAATTACAGTTGTGTAACATGTACTAGTTTTGCAATTGACTGATAGAAGTTGGATGTCAGATTTTACATTTACCTAAGAACCAGAGCCATCTGTTCCATCGTTGCAGCGTCCGTAGCCTCGTCGGCGATAAACCCAAAAAATGGGGCTTTGTTACACGCGGACACTATTTGGTTTTTCAGAAGCTCTCCGCAAATACTGATTATTTCATTTTGTATGGTCGGAGACGTGTATTTGTTCCGTGAGCTGCAGTTCTGTAAGTGGTCTGCGAGAAGGCTGTTATCTTGAGCTTTGAATTTCAACAAAGCAACAAAGTTACTTTTGTCTTCATCGTTGCCGCGAATAGCAATATTTTGTTGCCCGCATAAAATTATCGTGTCCACTATTGCTGTAAGGATACGCCTATTTTGCTCAACCTGTTCATCATGGGCCTTTGATATACTACTCAAGATGTCCTTTTTCTTGCCTTCCAAGATCTCCACAAAGTTGTGGGCAGCTTCACATGAGTCGGAGTGCAAGGGAGACGATGCGTGCGACTTAATCAGTTTTCCGATGTTGCTCGGATCCGTCACAGGCACTGCTGTTAAAGATCGTTGTTTGTCTTGAGACGTTTTCCCTGCAAATAGGTAGCAAGGCGCACAATACACACCTTCCTTGCTCACTGAATACCGCAGCCAGCTGTTGCTGATAAACCAGTGACACTGGATTTTTCTGAATTTGCCGCCCACGAATCTGAAACATAACGCATGTTTTGTATAAGAATGTTATATTTAATAAGAAAAAAAACAACAGAAGAAGGTGCTTGTGAGGATCGAACCACAGACCTTCGGATCAGCAGTCATATGCTCTACCTTTACACTACAGCGCTTTCGAAAATATGAAGTTTATAACTACTATATGAATATATCTTATGTTTAATATGACTCAATCACATTTAGAATCGGCTTTTAAGTTTTTTTTTCATATTGTACAACTTTCAATAAGATGTTGCTTAAAACTTAAATATAAATATATATGATATAAAAAAATCTAAAAAACATAAAAAATTAGTTAAAACTTAAATTGTAAGGTAGTCCTATTGCAGGGTATTAAAATCGATAATTCATAATAAAACAGAGTTAAAATCTACCTTTCCGGGAATTTATACTGATGCACAGCATCCCACTTCGACGTCAGCAACGATTTCTTCTCGGAGACCTCAAGACTACCCTCATCCGAACGAGAAAAGACATCAGGATATGGCGGATCCGCAGATTTACATGTGTTTTCATTAGAAGCCATTTTGAAAAAAAGTGCGTCAAAAACTTCAAACAAAGGGCAAGCAACTCTTCCGTTGCTAAGAAAAATGGGCTGTTTCATACTTACCTTTCTTTATTTGTAAAACAGTTTCCAACGTGCTGAACATAGACAGCAAACTAGCCACACAACGTCCGAGTTCATTTTTTTTCAGATTTTGATGTGCAAATGATTACATTTCCCCTTACAGCTAGGCTAGTCCACCATTGCCTCGAAAAACCTTACCCTCCCTCATAAAAATTTTCAACTTTTATTGCATTTTTGGCATTTTTATTTTTTTCATTTTTCAAATTGATGTTACGCACGTGCGTACGTGCGTATCGCTGGCTACGCCACTGATTGCAGATTTAATCTTTTTATGTTTTCATTCTTTGGAGACAATATGTACGCAGCTGCGAATTCTGCGTACAATCAGCAACGCGAAGTAAATCAAGTTTATTCCCGCTCATCGACTCCTTTTCGCTTGACGGATACGTGCGAAAAGGAGTTTATTTTTCTGTAATATATAAATGTCACTTTAAATATCAAGTTTTTTTTAAGTCGGCACAAACAAAAACGTTTTTTTGTAACATAATTATAACAAAGGTTGATAACGAGTTATTGTTTGCAACCCGCCCACAGCAATCAAAACAAAACCCCTTTTCGCGAACTCCTTTTCGCTATTTAACTCCTTTCCGCATTTTAATCATACTGTGTTAGTACAGCTCATTCCAATGCTGTTCACTCGTGGGTGCGTGAAAGTCGAATAAAAAAAACGTAAAATATATTATACAGATCAGGTGAATATTTACTATATTTTACTTCTACACTTTAATGTTAACTGCAAATTTTTCAGCTTTCAGTTTGCACAACCGAGCAATAACTACGGCGTTAACGTAGGTTATTGTTTCGGCCTTCTTCTGTTCGTACCATTGTTGCACTTGTTAGAGTCTGCTTCGAATACTGACTCGGCCAGACATGTTGGGGGCTTTTTGTCAGTCCAAAGTACATCTTTCATTGGACCGGCCGCAATAGCTCAGGTGGTAGAGCGTCGGCTAGCGGATTGGGAGATCGTGGGTTGAAACTTCGACCAGGTCAAACCAAAGAATTCAAAGTTGGTAGTAGTGGCTTCCCTCCTAACGCTCGGGGCTAAGGGGACAGCATTACTCCTGACTCGTCGGTGTCAGTATAATGGACCGACCCGGTTCAGTCCCTGGGCACCTCATAAGTGCCCCTGTGCTATAATGATAAAAATGTTGCTGCATACTACCGGAAAAAACGCCGCAAAAATCCAAATCTCAATCCTATCTTTCATTGACTGTATATATACAGCCATGTCTATATTTATACCACTTACCCAAACTGGATTACCCTCATTCCGGACCATCTGCGTTCCGGACCATGTTATGTTGTGGACTCAAATCTTCTTCTTTTTTTAAATTACGAAACTATTCTCTTAAAAAGTATAACTATGAATATTCAGGCATCTCAACAATACGCATGAGGTGAGAAATTGACACATAAAATACAGACACACGTTTTAAAAGAATTTTTACGCCAATAAAAGAGTTTCGCAACGATCTTGCATCATCTAGACTTCTTTCCTAAGTTCTAATTATTATTTCATAAATCAAATAAATATGGTCCGAAATGATTATTATTTGGTCCGGGATGACGACCAAATTAGTCCGGGATGACTATAACATGGTCCGGAATGATGGTCTGAAATGATGGTCTGGAATCCAGATGGTCCGGAATGAGGATACACCCCCAAACTTTGATGTACTGGACATTTGGGTATTTTCTTTCATTAAAATATGTGTACAAGAAAAGTCATTAATATAAAGTATCAAAGGCGAATCAAAATGCGGAAAGTTAGAGATTAAAGCAATTTGGGAGTAAGTAATAAAGACATTTAAAAAGTTACGGTATTTATTTGAACGTTTTCAACATACTATAAATCTTGAGAAAAAAATATTTATAACTTAGATCTATACTCCTGAGACCATAGAATGGTTTAAAACATAATAAAAAGCAAAACCCAACACCATTTTATAAGTTGTCTAAGATGTTACATATGTAGATGTTACATGTGTAAAAAAAAGTTGCACAGTTGTTTTTTAATTTATAATTAACTTTAAAACTAAAGTGTAAAAGCAGAAATGGCACATGTGCATCAGAATCACATTACACAAATAAGTACAGTTCAGGTAGTATTTCTTTTAACTTAGTATGGTTTTTCTTTCTCAGTATCTTATTGTTTATTATCAAAAGTTTTTTAAAAGCTATAGACAAAAGTAAATAAAAATAGAATGCTGTTTATCTAATTAAGACCCGTATTTTACTGGGTTAAGAAAGTCAGCAAAACAAACTTTTCCCATGTGCAAATTTCTGTGAGCATTCCTTATATAGGCCTCGAGCTAAAGCGCGTCGCCAACAAATTATTTCCATTAGATTGTATGGCATATTTTAAAGCAATTTGCTCTTAACAAGTGATTTTTTTTATTCTAAACAAATGTATAAAAATAAAACCAAATGTTGAAATAATTTAGCACCTGCCACATCCATATTTTTTTTTATATATATTTTTTCTTTGTTTTGGTTCTTCCACACCCCCAAAAAATCCTTTTAACTATAAACAAAGTACATAAAAAGCTTGTAATCATTTGCAACAAATCTGTGTTAATAATCTTAATGCCTTGTTTTAACTTGAGTTTTACAGTTAAGGTTTTTGTATAGGCCGACAATGGTTACATTATTCATATATGTGAACGTTATCTGAGGCCAAAGTGGGAGATTTTCACTTGCAAAGTGGGATTTGTTATTTTCCTGTAAACAAACAACGAAGGAAGTTATCTGTTTCCAAGTAGGGAGATTTCTGAAAATGTGTAAAACACCCTTCCAAAGATGGGAGAGTTCACATGTATGATTATTGTATCTGTGACAGATATGTAGCACTCTTTATTTACTGAAAGCTCTTATTTTACTATAAAATAATAAATATAATTTCTTAAAATTTGAATGTTTGCTCAGCTCAATTTGGAAAGCATTTTATAAAAGTTTGAGTTGAAATTATTTTTCACACTGTCTTATCTGAAACTATATATAATAGTGTATAATTTTCTGTCTGTTTTTCCAAAACTCTGTGACATTATTTTTATTAAGAAATGATTTTATTGTTATCAAATTTATATAGTACTTAGTATTGTTTACACTGTATTGTTACCTGTTTCTATTTACAGAGGTCTGTGTAAGAATTCAACCCAACCATGAAGCGATGCCAATATCTGCTGAGGAAAAGTCATATGCCCCACATTTTGAATAGGTGTTACTCGCTTAAAAACACTGTAAAAGTTTCAAAATTTACTGTTCCAGATTTTGTGCCAAACCATTTAACTAAACACTTTAATGAAATCATTGATGTAAGGACACCAGATGAATTTGCACTGGATCATATACCAGGGTCAGTAAACCTACCAGTATTAAACAATGATGAAAGAGTGCTGGTTGGAACACTGTATAAGAGTAATTCATTTGAAGCTCGTAAAGTTGGGGCTGCCATTACTACAAGGAATATATCGGAACATTTAGAAAACCATTTCAACTCTAAATCATCGGACTATCAGCCTCTTATTTATTGTTGGAGGGGAGGGCAGAGATCGTACAGCATGGGCCTGGTGCTAGCTCAGATAGGTTTCAAAACCTCTGTGTTAGAGGGAGGCTACAAGCAGTACAGGAAACAGGTACAGGAAGAGTTGTCTGCCCTGCCTGGCCAATTCCAGTATATCGTAATTGCAGGTATCATGATTGCTTATTCACTCATTGATAGTGTTATTGAATGGATTATGCATGTCTCTTGGTATTTAAAATGAAATTTTCATATTAAAATCAAGATGTTTCTTATTGATTATGAAGCTCATAATGAAAAAAGAATTACATTTTTTTTAAATACTAGTCTACTGCAGTGACCAGTTATGATTATTATGGCAATGTCCAGCTTTAATTAATTAAGTTTTAACTGATTTTCTTCTACTGAATCATTCGAACTTGTTTTAAACTGTGACAATCAATTTTCATTCTTCATACATTCACAGGTCTTACAGGCAGTGGGAAAACCCAGATTTTAGATACACTGAGAAAACATGGAGAGCAAGTACTTGATCTTGAAGCTCTTGCTAAACACAAGGGCTCCCTCCTTGGTCTATGGCACGGCGAGAAACAGCCATCACAGAAAATGTGGGAGTCTATACTGCTTAAGGACCTCAGACAGTTCTCCTCCAATAAGCCAATCTGGGTAGAATCAGAAAGTCAACGGATAGGCTTCGTTTCAGTCCCTCAAACAATGTTTGATCTGTTCAGACTTGCCCCACGTTATAGTATAACCCTCCCAATGCAGGAAAGGGTGAAGCATATACTGAGATGTTATCCCAATTGGGTTGAAGACAAAGGCAAGTTGAAAGAGACTATATCACCTTTGGTAAAGGTTAGAGGCCACAAAATCGTTGATCAGTGGATGGAGCAAATAGACGAGGGAGAGTGGGAAGATTTTGTGAGGTGTATCCTAGAAGAGCATTATGACCCCAGTTATATAGTATCTCAAAGGAAGAATAATCTTTCAAGTATTGTGACTCAGAATATTGATATACCAGACTTGAACAAAGAGACTCTAGATACATTAGCATCAGAGCTGATTAATCTTTCAGTGAGAGGGTTTACTCCACCCTCCTTTCAGAACACTTTACATATTTCTTAACAAAGTGATTTAGTTGTTCGTCATTGTTTTTATCAGTTATGATTTAATGTGATAATTGATATTAAAATCAATATTCGCACAGGAACTGTTTTTTCCCATAAAATCCTGAAAAATTGTAGGAATAAAGCAGCGATATGATATATTCTTTGCATTGAAGGTGGTATTGAACACTTTGCATATACATGGATCATAACATGATACTACAGGCATGCAAACACCCGACCTGGTAGTGCAATAGGTAGAGCATCGGCTCCAGGTAGGTAGCCTGGCAGGTACAGACAGACAGACTTATAAACATAAGAAAATAAGAAGTAAAAATATAAGTCATTGATAAGGTAATACTGATCGTTTATTATTACTATATTTGAAAAAAAACAGCAACATTGAAAAAAAATATGCTAAAAATAGAACCATTTGTGAAAAACTAAAAAACGCGTTGTAAATTAACCCAGTAAATAAATTTAGCAAATAATTGTTAAGCTTTTTTGAAATGATAGAATGTTTAATATAACAGTGTATTCAAGTGTAATGTGTACAATGCAAAGCATTCCTTTTTTAAAAGCATGTAAAGTTTAATAAATCTCTGCTTGTTGTAACCTAACCAACTTAACTTCGTAGAGGCAAGTAAGAAACAAACAGTCGGTCACAAACCCGGCATCATCTTAAAAACAGATGGTGTATTCACCATTTACCACACACGAACATTTTAGCAAAACTTCTAATTTCCAGCCTGATACGTTATAATGCCATTTTTTTTTCTTCAGTTTTCAGTTATTTAAGACAGGCGTGGAAATGACTGCGCTGAAATATGCAAAATTATCTGTAAAGCTAGTTTCCGCTGGAAGTGACTTCAAAGTTAATAATGACCGGGTACGTAAAAAATCCTTCACGTGAGTTGGAAGGTCAGGCGAGACGAGAACTTCTATATGAAGCGACCTTCCAGGTATAAAACGCGCGCAATCTGAACACCTCGGATAATTCAGGAATCATCTCTCGGAACACCTCGGATAGTTCACGAAACATCTCTCGGATGTATGTAGGTAGTCGGATTACTTCGGCCATTTCTTTGAATGGGGCTATTTTTGAGACAGATGTCAAAACAAAGATGGCAGCTCGGGTGACAGCTCACTACAGTACGATGCCAGTAAAACTTTAACTTTTGGCGGCTTCAAATTTAAATCATCCGATTTTAATTTACCCAGCGCAGCAGACACGCAGCTGTCAAACGATGGCTGTGTTTATGTTTTGTGCGAACTACTTTGGCATATTCTTCTTCCGACTTCCAGCGAACAAAACGATCGTGATTTCATTAAGTATTCTTGCACCAGATACATCCGAGGGGTAATTGCCCCGTGGACGGAATTACCCGAGGACGGAATTACCCGAGGAGTTCCGATTGCTATCGGATGTATGTAGGTAGTCGAATTACCTCGCCCATTTCCTTAAATGGGACTTCTTTGGTGACGCAATTTTTGTATATGGTTTAGAAAAGCAAATGTTGTTTTTATTAGTACACTCACACAAATGACCCTTTACGCGATTTGTTTTAAAAAGAGAACATAATAGATTTTTTAATAATTTTTATTTGTTGTTCTCGTTTAACAATCGAAAAAAGCAGAAATTACTATTTTAAAATAAAAATTGCATCTAAAACTTTCAACTTCATCACTTTATTTCTCCGGTTGATACATTAAAGTATAAGAAAAATAAACAATAATTAGAACAGTTACATACAGCAAAAGTACAGCTATGAATGCATAAAGGAGTTACATTAATTAGTCTGTGGAAGAAGAGAGAAGAGAGTCGGGGTAATCTTAATAGTAATCATAAATGCATGGAACAAAACACATAAACGAGGGAAATTTGTGTAAAATGTAAGATAAATGTAACATAAGATGGTGATAATGATAATCAACTATTATAGTTATAAACTTAAGTAAAATAGTAAATTGAGTATATGGCAAGTAAAAGATGTTAAAACAGTATTAATAAGAACATTAATAAAACAATAGAAAACATCAAAACGAAACAAAGCAAAAAGTAACGAAAAACAATAATAACATTAACAACAAAATAACAACAGTCGGCACTCGTTGTTACGACTTCGGTAGAGTCGATATTCTCGATGTGTCGATCCTTTGACAAAGTCCCAACTTTTTTTGCTTCTTTATCTATATACATTTAGCATTTATCTGTCGATATTTTAAGTGTCGAATTATTCGGTATATCGATCTATTTCCGAATCCCCTGTAGCTATTCAACACCTTTTGTTTGCCACTCCTTATTCGAAGTTGCTTCACGGTTTGCCGAGGTGAGAATACACTTAATTGGATCACTAACATGTGTTCAATCAGGCTGCTTACGGACGCTCCATCAAGTACTCGTACATAATTGATTGGCGTGATTGCATTCACTCAAACCTACCTTAATTGTGAGTGAATTATGCCACGCGACTGTTGCTACACGTTTTTAATGCCCGATACATCTGACTGTTGCATTACTTCAACATGGCTTCCGAATGTTGTAATACGACACGTGACTTTGCGGCGCTCGAGAAATCTGGAGAAGGTCCCGGTACCCAACCCAGGGGGATATCTGGGTCGAGTGTTAGTAAAGGCACAAAGAGAAAATTGACTATACAAAAAGCTACAGAGAAAAATACGAGGCAATAATTGCAGTTGAACAAGGGAAAAAGACCAACAAACAGATAGCGGCTGAATTTGGTGTGCCTTCAAATACCCTATCAACATGGCTGAAACAGAAAGATGAAATCAAGGCAAAATTTCTCTCAGGAAATATCGAGCCAGAGAAAAAACGAGCTCGAACAGCGAAATTTCCTGAAATAGAAACTGCGTTGCTTGCATGGTTTAAAAATGCAAGAGAGAAGAATGCTCCAATATATGGAGAAACACTCCGAAGTAAAGCAATATATTTTGCACAGCAACTAAACACCCTGCCGTCAGAATTTGAAGGCTCAGTGGGATGGCTTGAGCGCTTTAAAGCTCGACATGGAATCACGTTCAAGAAAGTAAGCTACAATTCATCGTTACACTGTTAATCGATATCGCATTGTCACGCTTTATTTATTAATGAAGTCTGCATTCATGCATGGTTGGCCTTAGACCCGGCAGCAGTGCTAAGGGACTGATATTTTGTCACCCAATATCATTTAAAACAGAAGCAGCAATAGGAACGCCTCGCCCATTTTTACGAAACTTGTGTACACCGTACGCCAAATTTCTCTGGAGTTGTTACGACTGCAATATCGTGTTCACGACTGATGCCCAAACTTCGCTAATATCTCCTTTTATGGAATATTACTATAGGTCATGATTCGAAATCTCACAATTGTGTCTCTGATAGGAATTGCAAGTGAATTAAGTCTCACATACGCAACGTGGACTGTAAAATTCTCGCAATTCTTTGAAGACAGTGGTTATCACAAATTCACAGGAGTTTCTTTTGAAGAGTGCAAACACTTGTGTGAGATCCGACCTATATGCTTGTCCATAAACTATCAAAGGACTTTAAATCTGTGTCGTCTTAACACACAAAAATGGTCTGATTTCCAAAATGATTTACAGAGATGGGTGCCATCTCCTGGAAACGTGTATGCTGAAACTGACGAGGAGGTATACTTTTTACCTAATTCAATTACCATTACAAGTTTTTACGATATTATTATTATTATTATTATTATTATTATTATTATTATTATTATTATTATCTCCATGATCATCATGATCATCATGATCATCATCATCATCATCATCATCATTTATGTCTTCAGTATTTTACAAAATGGTTAGTCGTTGACGCTATCGAAAGTCTGACACTTTGTTTAGTCGTTCGCGTTACTTTAATGTTGGCCGTAAGTTTAGTCTTTAACGCTATTTTCAGTCGATGGCTTTATGTTAACACTTAACACTCAAGTCTTTGATGTTGTGTTCAATCTTTGATGCTGTGTTCAGTCTTTGATACTGTGTTCAGTCTTTGATGCTGCGTTCAATCTTTGATTCTGTGTTCAGTCTTTGATGTTCTATTCCGTCTTTAATGCTGTGTTCAATCGTTGGTACTGTGTTTAGTCTTTGATACTTGTGTTCAATCTTTGAAGCTGTCTTCAGACTTCGATGCTGTGTTCAATCTTTGGTGCTGCGTTCAGTCTTTGATGCTGTGTTCAGTCTTCGATGCTGTGTTCAATGTTTGATGCTGTGTTCAATAGTTGGTACTGTGATCAGTCTTTGATGCTGTGTTCAGACTTTGATTCTGTGGTCAGACTTTGCCTGACACTATCGATAGTCTTAAATGCTTTGTTAAGACTTTGACGCCGTGTTTAGAATTTGATGTATGTTTAGTCTTCGACGTTATAGTTTGTCTTTGACACTTTTGGTAGTCTTTAATGGTATGTTTGTATTTGGTGCTATGTTTAGTCTTTTGTGCTGTGTTCAGTCTTCGACGTTGTGTTTTGTTTGACACTATCGATTGTCTTTAGTGCTATATTTAGTCTATGATGCTGTGTTTAGCCATTGGCGTTGGCGTTAGTCTTTAACGCTACGTTTAGTCAAGGACGGGGGATGCCGAGAAACTCTTTTACCGCCAGAGACGCGAAACCTACAGCCCTCATACTACCAGAACACGGCATGTAAGATGCTATGAACGCGGGCTTACACATCGTCACGTGGGACTGCCAATCGCACGTCGTTTACAGGAAATACACATAAAGGTGATATTTAGAACCATTGCTAAACGGGACAGTTTCGACAAGTATTTCGTTCCGATACATATTGACAGATGTAAATTTGTTTTATATAACTTCTGTCAATATTGTGAAAATATGCTTTCTAAAGGTGTCAACGGACAAATCTTGATAAATAACCCTTATCATCGCCTTTATTGACATATAAACATAAATATAGATGTACCTCTATACCCCAAACGCTGTAATGAGCCAAAATGCGAGTATTCATATTTACAATTCACAAACCAATCTTAGATAGCGAAAGCAGTGAAGAAACATTAGCCCCAATTAATAACTTATCAAGTAGTATTAAGGACTCCGACATGTGACATTGTACTGAACCTTTCTTATCTCAATGTTTAAGCCAACTTAAGCAGACTATATGTACTGTAAAGTCACTTATACAGAATTCTTGTTTTAACTACCAGACAAACGGAATATACATATAGCAAGTTAATAGATAGTTTCCGTGTGATGTCATAGGCACTGATAAGACAGTTTAAGGCTGCCATCTTTGAAGGCAGAAACTAATGCAGGCCGAAATCTGGAAATATGTGCTGTATTAAACTCACCACTGTGTTGTTATTCTTCAGTCTAATTTCCTGAATTTAATATCAAATTTAACAGCTTTTATGAAGTATTTTAAATATCAAAACTATATTTTGACAGTTTAAAAGTAAAAAAAATACAACCAAAAAAGTTATACTGTTCATTTTATTTAAGAATGAGCTAATAATTTTATTTATTTATGTGTATTAATTCTTTGTGCATTTATCAATTTAACAAATATTGCATTCTAAAAAATTAATTTCAAGAGCTTCCCAAATGGTGTATTTAATTTTTTGATCACAAATGAAGGAATTACAAGAAAATAAAATTTACGCTTCTATACAATTCATCTGAAAATCACTTGAAGTTGCCATCAAATATGGCTGCCAAGATGCGGGATCTTCACTGATGTGGAAACTATCTATAGCCTTCTATTGCCGAAACATGATGAAAGTAAGATATATTTATCTCAGATATCAAGTCCCGACATGCTAGGTGTATGGGAAACATTTATACACATCTCAATTTTAGATACTCAATTAAATATAAGATCATACGCTTTCGAGCGGAAATGTCACATGTTAATGAAAAAAGGAGGTGGAGTATTGGTCATTCGGAACTCATCGGGTTAGTCCGTCATCCCTCGGATGTATCTGGTGCAATGATACTTACAGAAAATCACGATCGTTTTGTTCGCCGGAAGTCGGAATATGAATATGCATAAAATGAAGTTCGCACCACACATAACAATGGCATCGTTTGTCTGCTGCGATGAGAAAATTAAAATAGGATTATTTTAATTTGAATACGCCACAAACTGAAGTTTTACAGGCATCATACTGTATTGAGCTGTCATCCGAACTGCCATATTTGTTTTGACATCTGTCACAAAAGTAGTCCCATTTAGGGAAATGGTCGAGGTAATCCTACTACCTACATACATCTGAGAGATGATTCGTGAATTATCCGCGGTGTTCCTAGCGGAGTGCTAGTATTTATATCCGAAAAAAAAATCAACGACGGTATCACTTAGAAAACAAGAAATTTGAATCAGTATGGTTAGAAATCGACCAGAACTAAGGTACATTATGTCTTGTGTATTTTGTTTATTTAACATCCAAGAGCTCATCACATTGATAAAATATGTTTAAAGAACATATTGGACGCGCTGATGTAACAAACAAATTATATAACATATTAGGAGGCATTTATGTCGTCTGCATTTCTAATAAAGTTTCTAACAAAATTCAAATACTACATAGATCGACATTGTAGTTCAATTTAATACCTTACAATCACTTCACCAACTATAATAGACCACATTTATGCTAGCTCGACAGAAAATGTTAAGGAAGCGTTTATGCCAGAATCAGCAATAAGCGATCATGAAATTTGCCTGTTTCACACAAAAAGTAATAAAGGGTCCGAATATTCGACCTGCCATAAGTTCATACAGTAACGGTCTTACCGAATGAGAAGAAAAATCAACTAGATTTATTACGGTCCGGTATTCTTAACGAAGAACAGGAATCGTATGCAAACAAATGGACTAACTTTATTGTATGACATAATTACCAGAGTATTACAAATGCAACGCGTCAAACAAGTTAGCCAGCCAGGTTAGTTTAATTAATCACTTATAGATAGTTTCCACACCAGTGAAACTCCCTTATCTTGGCAGCCATCTTTGATGGTAACTTCAAGGGATTTTCATATGAATTGTATAGAAGGGTAAATTTTATTTTCTTGTAATTTCTTTATTTGTGGTCCGAAAATTAAAACCTATACACCATTGAAAAGCTCTTGAAATTCAACAAAATTATTTATAATAAAAGTTATTCGCGTTTCTCTTGCATACTTTACGAAATACTACGAATGCAAGTGATTCACGTCGTATATATATTCCAAACACATTAAACAACCACAGATTATGTGGTAAATGAAATGTAATATTAACTCAATCATCATTTCATAAATGTATCGGCTTTGTTTAACCAAATTTCGATTTTGAAATAAAACTTTGATGATTTTAAAACTTATTTATGTAATAACTCGGAAAACGAAATATAAATAGGTCTACAGGTATTGACACTATATCTGCAGAGTTATTAAAATTATGCGAAGAAACAATTGTTACTGCTATAACATCTATCATAAACAACGGTATAGCTACGGGTATGTTCCCGGACAAAATAGCGATAGCCAAAGTCATTCCCATATTTACATGTCAGTCTGGCAAGCGCGAAGACCTGTCAAATTATCGCTCTATCAACATTTCTACTTCTTCTAATCAGCAACACTTACTTAACTGGATAATCAACTAATTTATCTTTGTACTTGGTATTTGATATCGAGAGTATAAACTAAATTTAAAGGCATGTATTATCCTCACAAAAACATTGTATGACATGTATTATCTTGAAACTTACTTGTTTGTGGTTAAGTATCAACATAGCTAAGTTTCTTTGTTAAAACTGTCGTTTAGATGTCATCCTTCTGTTTCTGTTTTTAATGTACGAATAAGCTAGGTCTGAGTGTTTTGACCATATGCTTCCGGAAAAAGTACACCGGTGAGTTGTATGCTTACCATCCCCATAGAACAGAAGCATTAACCATTTACCTTTCTTTGATCGAGACCTTAACGTAGATCTATGTGTTGTTGTTTTTCCTTCAGGAAATACATACTTTTCTGTTAATCCGTGTATGTTGATTACAATGTTTATCTTTTTGTTATATTGTAGCACCGCTATC